>LUCW03001041.1:17500-21999 GCA_001586965.3 Sphaeroforma sirkka | reverse complement strand
CTTTAATGAATCTTCATACGGGTTTGTGCTACTATACTAGCATGTACCACGATGCGAGTTCTAAATCTGGAATAATGCTTGTTATGCAGACTTCTTAATCCAAAACGAGCACATCCTAAAAGATGTGCATGCTATCGAGCTGGGGTGCGGTTTAGGACTGGTGGGAATGACAGCGTGTCTGTTTGGGAAACCTAAGCAGTACTCATTTACCGATCGGAGCGCAGTCGTTATGTCCACACTGGCCAAAACCTCAAGCTGAACGCAGTGAACTATACAGCGGCAGAGCTACCTAGTGATGTACAAGACGAGAAAATGTAAGGATATCAAACACGTGAAATTTTAGTAGGCATGTGTGTCGAAGGCTAACTCAAATCAGTTTGACGTGAGGCTGCAGTGTTGTGAATATTACATATGACACGCAAAGTCATATGCGCTTGCTCTTTCTGTGAAGTTCCGATCATACTTCGGCTATCTTCTTTGCTGGGTTGAAAGTGCTCTGTTGCTTATCCACTCTTGCGCGTGCAAACACTGATGCGTGCAGATCTGCCGACGATTCTCATGTCACTGACGTGCGAACCTCGGTCGCTAACCTCCGATTCTTAGATTGGATCGAAGCCTCGAACGATGAAATTGCCGAGTACGGTATGCGTAGTGCCTTTCCTGTTATACTTTTTAGTATTTGTAATGTCAATTTCTAGCTTAAATCGCAATACGACTCGCACCTGCAAACTGATGGCCTGAAATAGTACTAATTTGGGATTTCCGGCATCCGAGCAGACGCCAATTTGTTCCTAGCTGCTGATGTGGTGTTTGATCCGGTGATAATTGAGCCGTTGGTGCGAGTCATCTCGGTTTTATTACGAAAATCTAGTTGCTACGGTATTATATCGTGCACTATCCGGAATCCTGAGACGTTCGAACTATTCATCAAAAGTTTGGGTAAGTATTGGGCAAACAGTCATGCCGTTTCATTCTATATCGCGTGCAGGTACTTCAAGCCTCCAAATTTCTTTGCTTGTTCCGGCCCATGTCAGTTCTTGGCAATTTCTGAAATTCCTCATTTCAATTTTGCAGATTCAGCTGATGTACATATCGAGACGTTGGACCATACGCCATCGAACATATACTTCTACGATAGAATTGCGGAAGTCCGAATACTCAGACTTACTAAATCTCGAGTACATTGAGGCACTTCGTGATCGTGAACTATCATTGAACCAACGTGACGACTACGCGGCATATGGCAAGTGGCATATCGCCGTGCTATTATGTCATTAGATGGTAAGCGAGAGTATAATAGCCCATTCCACCACAGAAGGAGGCTAACAGTACTCAGCTATATATCTCAAGGCGGCCCCTTATCTACCCACCCGAGTTCATACTCGCGTTGGCTGACTTTGGGGCGCAGACCCCTGCTTTGTGCGTCGCTGCAACGTGAGAACATCTCTTCTAGATCCTCCAGCACCTTCGTTTGCGCCTCCTTCGAGTGCGAGCCTCCAATGTCCACAAATTGGAGAAACCCATGAGCGGCCTGTAAATGAAACAGTTCACTCGTTAAATACAACAATGACTTCGCGCGAATTTGACGCTGCGTGACGATCTGTATATAGGCCCAATTTGTTTTTGAAATGAGAAAATGTGAACAGGTATTGGATTCAGAACACAGACCATTTGTTGTGGCGCTGCCATACCTTGTTCACAATAGTCATTTTAACCTCACCCCCAGCGTTGCGAAGCTTCCGAGCGAAATCAACAGCGTCGTCAAGTAGCTGTGTCGAATGTGCACAGATACGAAAAAGTAGTGTTAGCCTAGCACTCGATATGTGGCACACTGTCACAAGCAGAAATCGAATATACGGCAGCCCCTTTCAGATCACGGGCTGGTACAAACACACTTTAAATATCACAGTGAACTTTACCGGGTCGTAGTTCCCCGAAACTATATAGATTGGAGGAAGTTTGCTCAGAAGCTCGTCATCGGCGTGCCACGGTGACAAAAGGGGATCGACAGTATCCACAACCACACGTCCAACGCCACTACCGACACCCCCACCTGGAGTGTACGCGTCGAGACAGTCCTCCAGTATACCGAGCGGCAATAATATATCACTTGCACTGTTTGACCGAGAATAGAAGCTACCGTATCAGATATCTTACAAGCAATCACATGGGTGAAATTAAATTGGATAATTGATAAGGCATTTCTTAAACGTTGAAAAAACTTAGAAGGTAAGAAATATCTCACCTTAGCAGACGAGCCGGCGAGGGATACATTCGTACACAGAGAGCTGGATAATTAGCCTGGATTGCAAAAGGAGCAGGTAGTCCCTCCTTAATTATTTTCAAACCCAGTGCCACAACCAGATTGCCACCAGCGCTGAAAGCATTCAAGCTTATTAGTATCGAATGTCTGGTACCGGAAAAACGATCGTTTGCGTCTTGTGACATTTTCCGAGCAATAAAGCGCAATCAAAATACCTGTCCCCGGAAAGGCAGATTCGACCAGCGGAATATCCTACAGGTACCATATATGCGATATTTGATGGTTTTAGAATTTTGCATGTTCAATTCCTTGCAGCGTTAAGATCGGTAATCGAAGTCAGAGATGCAGCAGACAGAAAGATAATAAGTTCGTAACGTACCCATTTGCTCGGCGTGTGATATGATCCAAGAGTATGCGTAAAAACACTCGTCCAATGCAGAGGGAAATGGATTTTGAGGGGCCAACTGTCCAGTTTAGTGAAAAAAAAAGCATCAGTGACTCGCCAGAACCCTTTTTTTCAACGATTTGCATGCGCAATGAATGAGATAAGAAGTACCTACCGAGTAGTCGATACTGATGATCATGATATTCAGCTCTTTCGCCCATCGCTTCAAGTATACTTGGTGAGAACGGCTGCGACATAACCCATATACAGATATTAAAAAAACAAGAATATGGATTGACAAGGTAAATGCCAACACACTGAACCAGGTTCATTTGAGACGGTAAAAGCGGAATCCACAACACCTCACGAGGCAATTTGGACCGAGGAAAAATGTCGTTGCAGAATCGAATTCTCCGCACTCAAGCCCTGCAACAATTGCAGTATCACTTTTCTATCCTACGCATACCGTCGCGGCTATTTTAAGGATATACCAAATAAATCGACTCGGATGCACTGTCTTAAACACAGAGCCTGTGATTAACAAAGAGGATGGCCACAGTGTCGCAACGTGCCGGGATAATGTTTTACAGGGTATCAACCACTAAAACTGTATCACATCCATTCCGTCATGTTGCGAGAGAGATAACATCCCAATTTCGAATCTGAACAAATTCCGCGACGTTGACGTATATTGCAAGCTTACCTTGTTTGAGCCACAAACCCTGGGTCGCACAGGAAGGGAAAATACATATCATTAAGCTGGATTTCTAATAAAGCCCATTCAACGTGTGTAGAAAATGCAGTTACAGTAAACATAAGGAGCCAGAATAAATAGGCGTGGCTGATGCATACCTCCTCCGTGTATGTGAAACAAAATGCTTTTCACGCCGGGATCTTCGTTGAGAGTTCCAGCTACAGTCTCAACTCTGAACCATCAAATAGTTGGAATTGTACAAGTGTTGGTAACAATTAGCATGAAATAGATTGTTGTTGCCAGAGGACGATAGTTGATATCTCAATCTCAAAAATGCGAAAATCTAAGCGGTACCATGGTAAATAGGGACAGAAGCACAGAATTACATACTCTTCGCACTCAGTAGGTGGCCGCATCCCTTTGGACCAGATCACCGGCACTTTCCCAACTTTGAACTGGAACCTCAGGGTGAGCACAGCGTTAAGAGGCCATTGATGAATGACATGCGATAGAAACCGGAGTTTTGTTTAACTGGTGCATTGCACTATAGCATGCACGAACACCGCTCCAATCTAAAACATCAAAACTGAAACGTATGCTAGGTAGTATCACCGAAAAATGGAATGATTGAATTTGTTTTTAGAACATACCTTCAGCTTATTCCTGAACTTTGTCGCAAATTTGTTATGGGAGGGAGTCGACCGAATAATCCGCAAGGGCACGGATCTGTTGGCTGGCACAGGGATGTTGATCACTTCCATATTCGCGTCATCGTCACCTTCGACTTCCACTGAGTCCGGCACTAGTATAACGACGCAGCAAAAAGTAAAACTTTAACTACACAGCACAAAATATTCATCCTGAGTTTCGTTGACATTGTCACGGTGTCATATTTGTCTGCACTCTACGGTATTGAAAGTGCATTTTTTTAACGGACAGATTTGTGGGCAATGGCACTCAAAATGATGGCAAATGATGCCCACGTTCGCATATATTTCAATGATGCATTAGATGTGTTCTGTGAGTGAATTATACTGTTCCTTTCAAATCATATACGCTCGGTACTAGCAAGCCCGTTGCTATTCCATCAAATTATACATTCATAACTGCAAACATATATACGTTGCACACTTCAGAGATACTCACGAATGTCATTT
>LUCW03001041.1:2500-12500 GCA_001586965.3 Sphaeroforma sirkka | reverse complement strand
GGCTCTGATACATACACACACGCACACACACACATATATACACACACACACACACACACATATATATATATATATATATATATATATATGATCAATAATTACAGTCAGGACAAGATGCCGAGGGAAAGTTCCCTTGCATCCTCGGTCACGAAGCTGGGGCAATTGTGGAAAGTGTGGGCGAGGGTGTGACCTCAGTCAAGGTTGGCGATCATGTCATTCCCTGCTACACCCCCCAGTGCAATGAAGAAGTAAGTTTTAGATTATTAGATCAATATTTCTCATTTTATTTGCACAATGCATTGTAGTATACTCTTTGCCTGTGTATGCGTCTGTCTTCTATATTGGAGCTGATACTGTCGATCAGTACTTTCTAGACGTACCTGCTTGCCTTATTAATTTGACGCGGACTTTTTGCTTTTCGCCGCATGTTTTCTTTTTCAGGCTCGCTCAACTAACTTCTTCCACATCACATTCTTAATCATATTTGGCTGCAGGACTGCATTTTCTGTCAGTCACCAAAAACAAATCTTTGCCCAAAGATAAGATCTACACAAGGCCAGGTGAGCATGTGTAGCAATTCTCCGTCAGCCATGTACACGCTACGTCGAGGCCAAAGTACCGACGTTTATCTCTACCATAACCCGCCATTCTTTCTTTTGTGGTTCCTACACTGTCGTATCCTGTTGCGCACTAATAGAACAATAATATGTAGTAGATCTATGTTATACGCAGCGTATACGCATAGAGCGTTAGGTTCATGTAGTGTATGTAACCGTATATCTGTGAGTATTATCGAGCGTTCAGCTATGTGTGCGTCACGTATATACGTTATGTATATATATATACACACACACACACACACACTATATATATATGTATATTATAATATATATATATAGATAAACATTACACACACATACACACATGTATACACACACACACACACGCACGCACACACACGCACGTACGCACATACACACATACATACATACATACAGCTTCCACCCGATCGTGACTTGAAATAGTTAGATGTCCAATCTTGCACAGTCACATTTCATTTTTAGTCTAGGCACGTACCCGGTTTATTACTATCTTGGACCGCCTCGGACCGCTAATTATTGCGAATGTTTTTATTCTAGGGAGTCATGCCTGATGGTACCAGTCGCTTCACCACAGTGGACGGCAAGCCTATCTACCATTTCATGGGTTGCTCTACGTTTTCTGAGTATACGGTGGTTGCTGAAATCTCATGTGCCAAGATTGTTGAGGAGGCGCCCTTGGAAGTTGCTTGCTTGCTTGGCTGTGGTGTAAGTGCCCATTGTGTTTGATCGAATATATGTACTGTGAGGACTTCAACGTTGCTGCCTTGTTATCATACACATGTGTCCAGCTCAGCACTTGATCTAATTCTGTGTTGTGCTATGTTGTAGGAGACATATGCTCATATATATGGGTGTGGTCGCATAACGCATATATGCATGAAAGTATTGTGTATGTTAAATGTGGTCAGAACTGTTTATATGTGTTCGCAAGCTTGTTCGGATATTGTGGGTTGTGTGAATCCATATCTAATCGCTTGTCAATCACACCCATCAGTTTTAGATAATCTACCTTTAATACACACATGAAGTACGAGCAGATGATGGCGTTGAAACATCTCGATACGCCTAATCAGAGTTTGGCATATTGCTGTACTTTAAACATTCGTCTTTCTTGGATAGTTCTTGGTATGATATGTTGGAGATCAAATTTAACATGTCAAGAGGAGTGTTACTATTTATGTGATTATTTCGAATCTCATGAATACAACTAGTGGCAAGGATAGCAAAGTGGGTGATGATGCATCCCATATTCATATCACTTGTCTCATCTCTTCATACACTGATCGTGCACGCATGCTATGTCAGGTTTCAACTGGATTCGGTGCTGTTATGAGAACTTGCAAAGTTGAAGAGGGATCCACTGTAGCTGTGTGGGGACTGGGTGCAGTGGGTCTGGCGGCAATTCAGGCCGCAGCGTTGAACAAGGCCAGTAGAATCTTTGCCATTGATATGAATGAAGGCAAGTTCGAACATGCGAAAAAGCTGGGAGCTACAGAGTGCCTCAACCCAAAGGTAAGCATACATTTCCGATTCAAGCTGTTTTCAAACAGGACAAAGCAATTGTTGGTATTTTCAAGCATACTTGCACAATATGCGATGGTTTCAAATATCATTCGTTTGACACTCTTCCACTCGAACAATTATATCGACAGGACTTCGACGAGCCGATTGAAAAAGTACTTGTTGAGAAGACCAAATGGGGAGTGGACTACACCTTCGACGCCACTGGAAGCGTCAAAGTTATGCGATCGGCATTGGTACGTAAGCACATCCTATCGGCTCGTATATGTTGATCAGCGGTTCACTATCAACCATGCTTAAATATCGCAATCATGTCTAGTATGGTACAATTCTCTGACAAAAGAGCACCTACAGTGTTGTGTTGATTCTGGTACGTTATTCATTCAAGTAGGGAGGGGGAAGGGGTATCTAGCGCAGGTAGTGCACGTACGCGTGTGCGCACTGGCATATGGTTGCATAGGATTGCTATTCAGCTCGCAATGTCATGTAAACTCACAGGAAGCCGCACATCGAGGTTGGGGAGTGAGTTGTGTTGTAGGTGTTGCTCCTGCCGGAGCAGAAATCAGCACAAGGCCGTTCCAATTAGTGACTGGCCGCCAGTGGAAGGGTACGGCCTTTGGAGGATGGAAGAGTCGCACGGTATGTTCTCATGCAAGATTCAGTTGTTATTGAAAAACATCTTACGTCGCACGACTATACAACTGATTTTAGTGTCGCGTATGTAGCGCAAATGCACGCAGTCCATAGTTTATTTTTTCAAGTCTATTTGAGAACACAGAGTGCATGCCATACTAGCGACTTTCGATTCGGTCATTAGTGGTGTTGATAGGAAAATTTGACACGTAGTAACTAAATAGCACTTAGTGTAATCTAGTATGGCTCTGACGTGGTTTTCACACATACATCACCTTTTGCCCCGCAGGATGTCCCCATGCTGGTTGATAAGTGGCAGGCTGGTGAACTTCCCATCGAACACTACATTACACACAAGTTCAAGGGAATTGAGACGACAGCCGAAGCCCTCGATGCCTTGCATTCAGGTGGCTGCCTGCGAGCTGTGGTTGAGTATTAGTTAAGTAGCGCATATACAAGCATGGGCGACAGTGTTGCATTGGCTTGAATCCATAAAATGCTCATGCGAACGCTCAGTTTTCTACTGTTGTATTCTTTCGAAATATCACACATTTCCTACTTGATGACAGCCAAGAGACCTGAATGACTTTCTGTGCTCACCACTCGACTTAAAATTGAGATTGTATTATTTACCGTACACGTGTAGATACAAGCATGACGTGTAAAGAATGTGCTGTGTTGTAATTGGCTTATTATTCCTGAGATACTAGTTCATAGGTAGAGAGTAGCCGATGAAACGTACTGAATACACTCGAGGCATTGTTCGCCCGGACCCACGTCTAACGTACAAACAGGTCTTAACTGTTGGGTGGTCACCCTTGATTTTTTTCACCGAGGCCTTATCCGCCTGGCCATGTTTGTCGACCATGTATATATTCATTCGGAGGCTTTGTCCGCCTATGAATGCGTATCCATTGGTTACCTCCATTTGATGCCAATGTTGGCCACAATCCCAAAGTGATCAGATGGGAACACTCGGCAAGGCAACCTGAAAGTGCGAGAGTTGCGAAAAAAAATCGTTAGATACGTAAATAGGAAACAATATACGCAACAGATACGAGCACAACTGGGCATGAGAAACTATTGCTTGTTCGTCATACCTTTTTGTGCCGACCAGGTGGAAGTTAGAGGCAGAGCTCGCTAGCTCACTATATAAGGATTGAAACAGAATATTATGTTAGGAGTGAAGAAAACTTTGAACTACCCTCGACATTTGGAATGATAGGATAGCAGGGAGAAAAATATCTGCTACATTTCTAATTACCTTGAATTCTGTCCTTCGCTGACGAACAATTTGTCGAATTGAAAACGAGGGACATATGGGCGACTCGGGTCCGCTGCAAGTAGGCGATTAGATAAGGTTTTCCTATAGGCAAAGTACACCATCGGTGCAATTATAAAAGAAGATTGAAAACTGCCGGAAATCTCGAAAATGCGCTGATCAAGGCCTATATTGACACAACTTACTAGCAATGTTGTCATTCAATTTCAGATCCCAGGTGTACTTTGCATCTACAGGGCTTCCGGCCAATGTCCAAGCGTCTGCGACTGTCTTCGATCAAAGATGGGTGACATGAGATTCGAAAGCACTATATGTACCCCAACACTTTACCCCAATACGAGACCTAAACGCGATGTTTCATTAACATACCATGTGACTGTTCTTTTTCGCCAGTTTGCTTCCTCGGACTGACACTTTGGTTTGCTTAAGCTGTTTAGATACGACCGAATCATTAGCTGGGTGCTTAGGAATTGACTAGCAGATGGATAAAGTGTGCCAGAATTCAGGCATTACAAGCCTGTCACCTCACCTCTTTGACTCTGATATTTGTATCGCCTCCAAATATACTCGGAATATTCAGTGCGGCCATATGATTGAAAACCCAGTCCAGTTGCTTGACGCGTTCCCCAGAGTATTCCCTGCGATAAGAGAAAATACAATACACATCGGCAAGGAAAATTGGTTGTATTAGCGGATACCTTCGCGTGAATTGCCGAAAGAGAAGTAAGAGGAACATTTCAGAAAGGTTTATTTTAGAGAACGTTCTAAAATAAAACAAAAACCGTATATTTAGAGGAAAAGAATGTACAGAGGCGACAAATGCATAAAACTTACGCCAGACTCTCTAAATGGCTTGTCATCAATCTTGCTGCACCACCAGTGTGAGTTGTCACATCCACGGCCAGCACGTGCCTGCCCATGCACGACCCAGGAAATTCGTATAAGCACTTGGATTGCTCCCGGACTTTCAGCGTAGCCGTATTGACTACAATTGCATTGAAATATCCACCCTGAACCTTCAAATACGTTATCACAAGTTTGGGATCGAAGAGGAGCCTGTAGCTTGTCTTCTCTAAAGCACTGTGTAGTCGAGAAGTGATAGTCGAGAAGTGGCTCGTCAGTCAACATTCAGAGAATGGCGAGAAACGTGCCCTTAATCACAAAGTAGCAATAAGCTACGATCATCACGTAAATTAAATTAATGAGATGCACTTCAGATGCACTTCAGATCATTTATATCAGCACTTACGTTTCCATAGCATCCAGAGAAGGTATAGTCAATTCTTGTAAGAGTGCAGCATCCAAATTTTCTGCATTTGGGAGAGGTTGATCATGTCATAACCTTATGGTATATGTGCACATATGCAAAAACAAATTACCAACTACGCTCATAGAACGAGCTTCCGCACTAGTTCCTACTTCAAATTTGAAAACCAAGGCTTACCGTGTTGGATGATGTCTGCAATTGCCCTCATGCGGTCAGCAACATGCGGAGCATCCTTATCGACGTTGTATGAGAGGACTTTCAGATCGACCGCCTACGTAGAGACATTGTTTCACAAAGTATAAGATGCATGTGTCCGAATAGTGTAACGCACAGTGCAGCAGACGCAAAACTGGAGAATAAGTAACCAGGAAAAGGCAAATAGCGAACCAAGAAATGGTTAGAAACATCTCTATCGAGATATCTTTACGGCCTGACCAAATTTGACAGAGATATACTGAGGAATCTATACATAGACAATCTAGACAAATGCAATGAACACACACCGACATACCACAACTGAGTCATATTTGTAACTTGATAACCCAGAAAACACATAGAAGACTACATGGTCTATATTAAAGGATCTCAATAAATACAAACCTATAAATGATATCCAAAAATAATATATATATATATATATACGTATGTATATGTACACACACACACACACATACATACATACATACATATATATATATATATATATATATATATATATATATACATATACCACATAACAGCATCGAACACACAAACATACACACACCCACACACCCACACACACATTTATATATATATATATTATACATAACAGGATCGAGTATTTACAATCAACACGGCAAAACGAAGACTATGACATGACAGACCTCGAAGTTATTGACGTTGTATGATTCTGGTATCGTCCACTTTCTCGCCCATACCAGTTCGTACGTTCTGGCGGAGGTTTGGGCGACTACTTTGTTGTTATACACAGAGGCCTGATTTGTGGCCGGTTTCGAACCACTCTCGCAATTTCTTTGCTTCTTCATACTAGCATTATTCGGACTCTCTGCCAGTGATCGTTTTGTACTACCTTTAGTATCCTTCTCCCTATATTCTACCGCCATGCTTGGGGTGCCAGGCCTTTTACTATTCCCAACATGATTGTTAGCAGTAACTTTGTCTGATAAATGGACGCCACTATCTTTTGCATCCTCGTCCGAACTCTCCGTAAGATCAATAGCGCAATTTGTGCCACTCTTCATTTCCACAATCTTTTCTACTGCTATTTTTGTATTGCTATTACTGTCTGCCTTTTGCTTGTGTCTTGCTTCGCCAACTTCTGTGCTCCCTTCCTCGGGCTGATTCTTATTCACCTCGGTCACATCTTTTTCTATCGTGCTAAGAGATTGGCTTTTGGTATCGACAGTATTGTCTGCCAATGTACTCGTCGAAGTTGCAGTGGCAAAGCGGGCAAGAGCAGCTAAACCTGCTCGACGGCATGCATCCGACATCTGTACGCAAACCTATTTTTAAAAATATCTCTAGCGTATATATTATGTACTACATATTTAAATTACAGTAGGAAACTGTTATATATAAATAAATACAGCTGAAGGCCTGAAGCCCGGTGAAGGTATGTTTTTTTATTTGTATAAAACACCGGGGCGGCAATTGTGAATAGAATCAGTAAATTGCATGTATTTGTGTTGAATACGATAGCCTTCTGAAAATTGAACATAAATACTGTATTAATAAGTATACACGGACGTGGATAGCACAGAAATCGGTGTACATATGCAGCCTCACACATGTACATAAATGGTACCGCACCCATGCACCTTTGCAGTTTCAGCGTCAGAATATTAGATAGAGGAAACCGAGCACTTTCGTTTATACCACAGATACGGTGGGCAGGCAGAGTTTAGTTTAGCTTAAAGTACAAGATGGAAAGAGTACCAGAAGGTGTAGTGTGTGAATCGGAAGCCGACACCGGCGATGTGGGTCAAGACGATGGCGTATACCACGCAGAGGGAAACACGGATGATGCCATGGCAATGGACGATCAGGCTCATTTAGAGGGTGTAGAGGGGGATAATGAGAGCGGCATGTACGCACCAGAAACAGATGAACACGGGAACCCCATCTACTACGAGAATGAGGACGGCGTGTATGAGAATAGTGAGGGTATATACGACAATGGAGATGAATTGTATGTTGGCGATGAGGGACCAGCACAGTCAACAGACGACGATGAAGGTATGCTGGGAGAGGAGCATTTTGGCGACGATTCGACACAGGAGGAGAGGGAGTTACAGCGCGTTAAACAGCAAGAGGAGTATTCTAATCTTTTGAAAACCACCGATGCACTCATGGAACCGAAGGTGTCCGAATGGCTTATTGGGTACTTGCGAAGTGGGGGCGCACCACCAGATGCTATAGGCCTGCTCAGCAACAACTACAGAGGTCTGGCCCAGATGGCTAATCTGATGAGCGAATGGTTGATGATCACCGGGGTACCACAGGAAGAGATTGAGTCGACATTTGACGAGTATGTGCGTGGGCTAATTCTGCAGTACTTCAACTCAAAAGAGGCTGATTCCATCCTGACCCAGATGAAGGATGACGAGTTCCCACCCTGGCTGGAGGAACTGATCTCGTACCCACAGTGGCGACAGTTGATTGCTGACTTGACTGAACGACACCACGAGTCGTACTTTCTCAAGTACATGGTGCAGAAGATCTCAGATGCCGGCTACCAGTCGGAGATGCTGAATGTGGCCACGGCGTCGAGAAATCTCGAAGTGTTCAGCCGTGTTCTGGTGAACCAGTTGGGTCATATCTTCTCGATGGGGACCAGTGCAGATGCGAAACCTGATACGCATGAACAGAATGGGGATGCTGATGTGACTGCCATGAATGGCTGGGCCGCAACTCCCGAGACGGCGGCAATGAAGGAAGCCATAGCAGACTTCGTCAAGACAGCGTGCTACACCGGCAGTACGTACTTGTTTACACAGGCGTTACTACATAAGCTGATGGTCACAGAGGATAGAAACTCCAGAGAACGAAACACGCTCCGTAGGCTGAGTCAAGAAGTGGAAAAATACGCAAAAGACAACGAGCACAATGTGCTGCATCTATCACTACTACTGACGGGGTGTGCTACACTCTACCCCGAGGTAGCCGTGTCCGTTAATGGGCTGTTAATGAAAGGAGAGGTGAATCCTGCCGATATGCTGCGTCTGCACAAGGCCTACACCACAACGCAGCACTCTCAGACCAAAGCTCCGCCTCTGCAGCTGGTACAACTACCCAAGCTGATCGAGATTATCATCGACACCCTATTTGACGCCAAGAAAAAGCTGCTTCCGGCCCACCGCAGCGCATACATCTCATTTCTTGCGTTGCTGGTGAGCGGGCACACGGACGAGAATGGACAGTACAACCATACCAGCCCACGCGTGAAGGCGACTGCCGACGCCATAGAGAAGACTGTGGGGGTGTGCCAGAAAACGTACATAGTGTGGAGTGACCCGGAACCCGTGAAAGTCATCCTGGACAATCTGCAGAAGTTTCCCGTGTTGGCGCCTGGTGTGCTGAAATGGATTAGAGACAACCTGGCGGATTCCGACTATTTTGTCTCCAACTTCTCCACGGGCCAGGTGCCCATCCACCTGGCCATACTGGATCGTGTGGCCAAGTTTCACCCACACACATGTCCGCAGGTGTTTGAACTTGTGCGCACCACATTCGAACGCTCCGACCTGGGCCTACAGGCCATCGTGAACATGGAGATGAAGAAGATCCTCATCGATCGTATGATACATATAATGACCTGCGGGTATGTGCTCGAGGTAATACAGTATCTCGTGAAGAATCCGCCTCTGGACCACACGCTGCAACGGTACGCGGTTGCCGAGATCATGTCTACCATCGGGCCACCGTACTCGCTGGAACTGGTAGACCAGGTGCTGGATCTCGTAGAAACTGTGATCCCTGTATTGCATTCCACCAGCGCCGCACGCACGGTTGTGGTGGAGTTCACAAGAACACTGATTCAGAAACAGGAGAACGGTACGCAAGTCACCACGGCGCCTCTGACCGAAAAAATCGCCCAGAGAGTGGCAGAATTGGAGAAGCTTGTGGGTTGAGCATGTATAGCCCACCCAAAGGCATTGACACTAGCCTGCCTGGTATATTTTCTACTCTTAGATTGCTTGCGAGCACTCCTTACTGGATGCAATTGTAGAGACTTGGAAATTCACACGATCGCTTGCACGAGTGCGTATAAGGCAGTGTATACGATATGATACATGTTCATGTCGCAAATCGACGCACAGCTACATTGAATACATTCTTCGGTACATCAGGTTGCTGAGAGCTTGGAGAGAAAGTAGCCTTTCCACCTCCAGTGCTAGACAAATTTCTGGGGATCTTGGGAGGTAAGGCGAACCATATATATGGTTGTGTGAAAGCGATACCTACCCAATTGTTGATCACTCAGCCGGAAAGGATCGCTGGCTTTACTCGGGGAGCGGATGCACTTGGTGGCTGAGCTCACCGAAGAGTTCGCGCAGTTCATAGAGGTACATGTGCGTTCTACACGCGGCACATGCGACTCTCCTATGTGGTGATGCAAAACGCTTTCATCCACATTTACCCTCGCCCTGCCGTACTGTAGCGCCGACTGCGCTTGTGATCGGGTCCGTTGAA
>LUCW03001040.1:17500-21190 GCA_001586965.3 Sphaeroforma sirkka | reverse complement strand
AAATACATACACATATGCCTATACCCCTAGCTTACACATGAATATCGCTCTGCATACTGAAGAACTCAACATGCCTGTATATCGGCATGTGCGGTGGCAATAGCGGCATAGTCTGACGATGAGTGAGATACATACTTAAGTAATTGCTTAAGTAGTAGCGGATACTTAAGCAATCGCTGCAATGGTTTCAGTAGATACGTCTCTAGTCCCAGGGCCTTGCCACTCGCCTAAGTGTGTATCACAGTTAGTTTATGTTAGCATCGTGGTGTTCGATTATCACAGCTATAACCGGTTATATAATATTGTAATGCCAATACGTAATCGTTAGTATATACCCCAGCAAATCATCTTGTGATATGAACATCGTCAATCTCCATGGGCATTCCCAATCCGGCGTAAACTATCACAGGCATCATTTGAAAGCCGTTTACTATATACGATAGGAAAACATAAACGTATTGCTCCACATCTATCCGTGGTTCTCAGTAAGCATACTATAGTGTAACATATACATATCACCAAAACTCAACAAAATATGCTTGGCGCAACCTGTGCCTCTGCGCATTGTCGGAATCCATCAGCAATTGGGTTTTCCCTGAATACAGGTTATAATTGATCCAAATATGTAGTCGCAAATAACTTGTTACTGAACTCGGTATGGAGGGCCCTGGTTGCCACATATGCACACAAGTCATGTGCTCGCCTGAAACTATATAAACCTAAAACCCTAGAACCCTAAAACCCTCAAAACACTCAAGAATTCTACAAGCGCAGCCAGCTAGTGATTCCCGGGATGTACCTGGCGTGCCCATTCTATGGTTGCACGCACACGATGACAGACGTATACCTACATTCTCATGTGTCATTGTGAAGTTATATGCACGCTTCTGAACAAGTAAATACTATATTCATAGTGCTACGAGTTTGTCATAAGTTGTGCCTGCTGCTGCTCTGAGAGCCACTCATCGACCTCTGAGTGATCTTAATGTGCCTTCTCCTGGGGTGTATCCACATAATGGCATAGATATACTCCCCATGTATATGTGTATTTATACCGATACATACACACAGATACAGATATATGTTAATACATATATACTCGTAATAACCACAATCACTAATGTTCTGCTATTCAGAGCGCCACTCATCGACCTCTGGGCGATGTGAGCGTGCCTTCTCCACGTGTATCCGCTGATGACATATATATACTCGCCACTGTGTACGTATATACCGATACATATATACTATTATTCCTATACGTCCATACGTATTCAATCGTAATAAGCACGCTCACAAACCTCCCGCTGCTCTGATTGCCACCCGTAGACCTTAACACAACGATAGTGGGCCGACTCCAGGTGATAATGCATATGATGACATAAAACTTTTCACAAATAAACGTACAAAAATACAAATCTTTACACATAATCTAGTCATGTATATTTATAAGTAAATGACCACTATACCCACTCCCACACACATACTGACCTTCGACTGCTCTGAGAGCTACTCATCGAACTCGGAATTACTATTATGTGCCTTCTCCAGCTGTGAATTCACACGATGACATATAATCTCCACAGTAATATGTGTGAATATACTAGCATGTCCACACAGCTATTCATGTATACTCATCCGTATAAACCTGTATCCATCACACTCACTAACATTCACCTTTTGCTGCTCTGAGAGCCATTCGTCAACCTCTGAGTGCCGTTTGCGTGCCTTCTCGAGGTATTCCAACGCCACTTTGAAATTCGTACAGTACTCAATGTACACGTCAAACTCGGATTTTAGATTCACAAAGCATTGGCCTACATTCGGAGACCATTCCTGAAGGAGGTGTGTTAAAGTGTAGATTAGAGTGCATGCTTTGTAGTTTACTAACAATGACAGTAAGTGACAAGACGTCTTTCATACTGTATACATATGTATATACAGATACATTCTCGGGAACACATGTGTCCATGTTAGCTATCAAAACATGGGTTTTAGGATTTAGAAAACACGGATATACACCGATATATGGTACAGGATGTTATACACTCCATGTAGTGTATATTATATAAAATTAATACGTATTTTCAGGCATAAATACGATATTCTATATATATAATAACGTGTGATCCGTGTTTATAGGCAATCGTATTGGCGATAAAACGCAATACCGACAACTGCTATGTAAATATGCAAACACGAATATATAAACGCGTGCACATAGCGTGCACACATTCATATAAACATACGACTACAATAAAAACCAAGTCCTTACATCCGTACACATAGTCACGCACCCGATTAACATACACGCATGTATAAACACGGTGATACATTATAAAAATAGTACTTGTATTCATCCAAATAACAAACGCGTGAATACAAATACATGAGTGTAGCATGAAGAGTATTCTCGCAGATTGTCATTGATTTATACACCTTGTTGCAAAACAGTCCGAGATACTATGAACAGTTTCAACTTAGTGCCGTACAGTCATACGTGTGCAGCACACGTAGGCATAGCCGTATACCTAGTTAACGACAGGCAACCAGAAGTATGCGCTTTTCATTCGAGCATCTGTATATTCCTCCAACGGATACCGTGTGGTTATACATGGCACCCGGTACACACCTATCTATCACGTAGAGTACCACACACACAGGGACACGCATCTGACTGCTATTACTGTTGCCTTCAAGGAGTACATTTTAATGGAACCACTTAAGACGCGCTAAAATTGAGCCGTATAGAACAATTTCGATATTCAATAGCCATGTAGGCATATATATATATATATATATATATATATACATGTGTGTGTGTATGTATATGTATATGTATATATATATATATATATATATATATATATACGTAAAAACTACAAACATATCTACATATATACATACATACATACATACATACATACATACATACATATATATATACATACATACATACATACATACATATACACACACATATATATATATATATATATATATATACATATATATATATATATATGTATGTATAAATATATATATATATATATAGATATAAATATATATATATATATATATATATATATTATACATATATAACTATAATTATAATTACAATTAATTATAATTATAATTATAATTAATATATTTATATATATATATATATATATGCAAGCATATATACATATATACATGTATACATACTTACAGACATACATACATACATAAACACACACACACACACACGCACATGTATATATATATGTATGTATGTATGTATATATATATAATGTATACGTGTGTGTTTCTTTATGTATGTCTGTATGTATGTATATATATATAATGTATGCGTGTGTGTTTCTTTATGTATGTCTGTATGTATGTATATATATGTATATATGTATACATATATACATACAACACACACATACATATATATGTGATAAGCGATTTATTTGAAAGAACCTATTACCTAGGCTAGATGCTCATGTCTTCTGCTGGTCATATGATGTGCTCAGCAGCCATAATCCATCGCATACGCTAAGTACGAGCTCGTAATGTATACATACATAGTCATCAATACAACATAGAATAACTGTATATTCCACAGACTGGGTAGAATTGTCTACATGTAGAGTTGGGCATACAGTGTAGACAATATATACATCACAGAAATGAACTATGAACGAA
>LUCW03001040.1:5000-12500 GCA_001586965.3 Sphaeroforma sirkka | reverse complement strand
ATTAAATAAAATCCGTATCCTGCGTATTTTCTTGCTGCACGATGTACTAAAAACTATTGCTTGTTCCGTTTTTAAAAGAGCTATTGCAATGCTTAATTTGTCAAGCTTCGCTATTTGAATTTATTCTTGAAAACATCCATTGCAGAACGTGAGAAATTGGGCACACTTTGCGAGACTGCTCTTCTGAAAGCAATTAACAACTTGTCAAAGTAGTATAAATGGGGATCCGAGTTCGTTCCAGATATCCACAACATCACAACCAAACTTAATTTGATTACCAAACAAGTTCTAAAAATGAAGTGTTCTACAGCCACCATACTAATCTGTGCCCTTGCCACAAGCTATGCTAACGCATTTGTTGCCCCAGAGAAGGCATTTGACAGCGACTTTATGTTGAACAAGCCACAGCTTACGGGACCCGGAGGAGGCTTAAAATTGACAGTGGGAGATAACGACATGCCCAAATCATCAGGAGGTGGTGCCAAAGGTAATTGGCCCGACATCAATGGAGTTGGCATGAGCACAGTCGCCTTCCGCCTCAACGAATGTGGTGCTGTCGCACCACACGTGCACTCGGATGCGACTGAGTTTCAGACGGTTGTAATGGGTGAAGGTATCATCGGGACGTACGGAGTAGGAGATAACATGCTGAGACTAGAACACGTCACTATGGGAGACACATTTTTTTTCCCAAGAGGTAGTATGCACTTCCAAATCAACACAGGCACTCATCCGTTTGTGTCCGTAGGAGCATTTGATGTTTCGCAGCCAACTGCTGCACTAGTTGTTGGGTTCGTCGGACAGCTGGGTGATGCCAAGAAAGCATTGGGATTAGATACCGATTCAAGTAAGGATACGGACGGTCTCAATGGTGTGTTCCCACAGTTCAAGATGTCCAACTGCGAGGAGATAATTGAGATGTTCATGGATATGATGTAAATATGAGTATCTTCTGAGTAATAACAATTGGATTTGTACATAACATACGTGGCTCTGTCAGATAATTGCAAAGAAATTTAACAATAATAGCCTTTTAAAATTTCAACAAAAATACATCTTACTTTATTCCTGTCAAACTCTCGCTCGTCAAAGTTACGTTTGGTGAGCTTTAGCAGTATACGCGATGGAGTGAATCTACATATTCACGTTTCCATAAATGCAAACTTTGGCTCTGCTAGGCAAATATTCGAGTAGTTTTATATTTAAATATAAGCCTACATGCATAATTTTTTACAACTTCAAACGCCGAAATACTTGATACAACAAAATTTGTATGTGTGAATCATATGTGTGCACGTGCAATAGCTACATTGTGAAGGTTCAATTGACCTTCGGATATTAACTCAGGGTGGGTTGAATTATGTTCAATACACTCGGTAAGACCTGTAACCCCGTGCAACCAGTTTCCTTGTTGGCGTCATTTCTTCCGTCTCTATGGAGATGGTCCATGTTCGTCGCGAACATAAAATCACATAACACAATAGCTGCCTAACGACCGTCGGGGTAAAAAGTTAAGCATAGCTGATATAAATGAACGTTTGGGTTTCAGCAAAATCAACATTTTTTTTGGGAATGTGGAAACAGTAAAGTGAGTAATAACTCTGGGGAGTGGAGGCTATTTACTGGACTGATGATAGTGGACTTGGATAATGTACTATGGAGAGTGTACTATGGAAAGTCTACTATAGAGAGTGTACTATGGAGAGTGTACCTTGGACAGTGTACTATGGCGAGTGTACCATGGAGAGTGTACTATAGAGAGTGTACTATGGAGAGTGTACCATGGAGAGTGTACTATGGACACTGGGCAGTGAGCTATGGAGACAGTGCCACACAGTGGTGTGTGATTGGATACTGTGTATTTACAGTGGATAGTGGAGAACATGAAGATTGGATGTCAGTCTGGGCCCGCGAAAACTCGCCTGTCCAAATAAGGGTGGCTTATTTACAGTGATATGTCACTATTGCATGTTATTATTTCACACGACACTTCTTGCGTGGAATGGTATTATTTTAAAATATAGGTCATTTGACAAGAAAGTCCCTAACCATTTTGCATATGACTGTGCTGCACAGTATAGGGTGTTCAGTTACAACGTATTTGCACTCACACACATAAGGTCGCGTATATTCGTGCACACGCAGATACACTTGCATAGACCACATATGTATACAAATTGGCGGACATATCTATAGATTTATACATACCTACCTATACCTGTATCTTTTGACATATATTCATTATATTCCGGTAGTTATTACTTCTACTAAGATTTCATACATTATGGATAACATAGTCATGGGAACCGCAGAAGGAGAGAGCGGAGAAGAAGGCGAGATAGAAGAAACATCACACACCCCCACACAAGAAGACTTAAATGAAGACATACAAAGGATACTACAACGCAATGCACTAGTGACCACCTCTAATGCAGTACTGGAGGACCGCATACATCAGATTGTACACAAGTACGGGATTAATAGGCTGAACGAGTATAGGTATACAAGTGGCAGGCACGAGAATGGTATAACTCATATGTGTGTGACTAAGGATAGACTGGATGTGCTGAGGTTGTTGGTAAAGTGTGGGCTGGATTTGAACGCACAGAGACCATCAGACGGAAGCACATGTGCACACGTGGCTGTACGAGCGAAGCAGAACACCATAGTGAATGAACTCCGAACACTTGGAGCAGACCTGACTATCCGGAATAAGTATGTGAATATACTTTTATATATAGAGATATTTTGTGTATTTATTCATATTTACTATTTATTTGCAATGTGATTATATATATACATATATATATATATATATATATATATATATATATATATATATATATATATATATATATATATATATATATATGTGTGTGCACATGTATATATATATATATATACATATACACATATACATATATATATATATATATATAATATATATACATATATATATATATATATATATATATATATATATATATATATATATATATATATAATATCATAACACACACACACGCACAATAACAATAACACACATCATCACACACATCACACATCACGCATATATATATATATATATATATATATATATATATATATATACGTGCATGCACATAGAGCTCAGTTGTGTTTACCTGTAAAGTTCATGCATATGCATAAGAATTACATGACTGCACCTAAAACTTACACACTGACACGTGCGAATGACATACGTGCACGGAAATAATACAAATATACGCGCAAATACAGAAGTGTGTATATCACACACATACACATGTACGTCATACATACACGTGTGTATCACACACATGTACGTGTACATTAAGTAAATTCACTTGTTGAGCACATTATTACACGTTGTAGTACTGAACGTACAATTTTGCTTTGTAGAGTATAATCTGTACGAACAATTTGTAGGCTTGGTACGGTAGAATTTGTATACACAATATGCAGGCATTGTGTAGCGGTAAAAAGTTCTGTCTCAGACACCCCTGAATAAGTCATCATATAATCCATATTGTAGTGACAGTACTTTCAGAGTAGTGAACTGGAACGGATTAGATTCACATAAGCCAACATCCTTTCTTCATTGACTATCATTTATCTAGGAATGATTCATTTGTATCAAATAATTTATTTGCTAACTCATGTGTAATATATACTCACATGTCAACCGCTGGCATATATCTGGGGTTAGTTCATCTGTGTTTTGTATCACATATTTAACGAATGTAAAATCTATACACACGCTAAAACTACACGCACACCTCGGGGGATGATCCACGTGTGTTATATAGTACACCTGCTAACGAATGCGGAACAAATACACACACAAACATATACATGAGGTTTTTCTTTGTATAAGATGTCAGTGCTAACGAATGCGTACCATTTGCACGGGCTTGCAGGTATGGGGAAGTCGTGGAAAGTGCAGCACCCGCACCCCCCGAACAAGACCTAACGAACCAGGCCATAGAATCGTTCCTGCACTCACTCTTCAGTAGAAAAAGAGCACTGGAAGATGGTGAGAACGAGGTGTGCAGGTGTTTTGTATATATATATATATATATATATGTGTGTGTGTGTGTGTGTGTTGGTCTATGCATTTGTAGAAATATTTCTAAATCTGATATGTCTATATATACACCTGATATGTCGGACTCGAACACCCCCTACTTCTATAGACGTCCCCTAAGTTGTTAAGGACAATACAGACACAGTCTACAGAGAGCCGATAGTAGAGGATCAAATGGTTGTCAGTGCTGTAAATACGCTCGTAGACACTGTTAAATCTGCTAATCACTTCAATATACAAGAGATGTCTCAAGAGATGTCTTTCTATGTTGTTTCAAGTATTTCTGTTTTCTTCACGTTTTACCTGATTCATAATGGGCAAGGAAAGGTTGTCAATGCTGTGTATGCGGTCATAAGCGATATAAATTCATGTACACATGGGAATATATAAAGGATGTCGATCTTTTGGGCTTATATGCACGGTGAAAATACTACGGTATATTAAAACAAATGAAAGAAATTTGTATGTCGGACTTATGCGTTTTTGTGATCTCCGGACACCTCACCCAAATTACTAAGGACAATCCTGACAAGGCTAACGAAGAGGCGATAGCAGATGAGAAGAAGGTTGTCAGTGCTGTAGATACACTCATAAACACCGTAGGCGTGGAGAGGGTCAAAGCATGGCGAAAGGAATACTACACAGACTCGTTATTACATCAGATAGTGTTCGCGGCTGGCAGGTAAGTGAATGCATATCAATACACTGGACTGTGTATTATTCTTTGAAATCGATTTATCCTTCAGGGGTTTACTAGTTTATTTTTAATGTATAATCCACATGATACTACACAGACTCGCTCTTACATTAAATAGTCTTTGCGGCTGGCAGCATGGTGTCTGGCTAATAGAGGTGCATTTTGTTTTGGGGTTCGGTTTATTTGCATATATAAAGTACGTCGACAGGTATTGAGTTCCTCTTTGGTGTACTACTTCTACTGTGATGAATCAGTTCACGGTATACGACACACTACACACACTCGCTTGTCAATCAGATAGTATTTACGGCCAGTACAGGAGTGGGTGCGAATGTAAACAAGATGGTATCTTGATTTTCTTTACAAATATAAAAATATACATAGGTATTTGGTTCGTTTGTAATGTATTGATTTTTCTGTGATGAACTAGCTCCCAATATACTACATATACTCGCGTATACATTAGATATTCTTAATGAGTGAGTCTAGTAATGTTAATCTATTGTGTCAATCGCCTCGTAAATTATGCCTTCATCTGGTGGACAAAGTGTAGCTTCCTGAATACTAATTAGGAGGGCTATGAAGTGACCTAAGTAATAATCGGGAGTGGCTCTATTATGAATGTGGTGTAGTACACTCTACTGTCTTCTTGATCGTTGAATTGGCAACATTTGCAATTATACAACGTCAAATGGCACAAAAAGGTACAGATCACGGACTTTAGAGTTGGCATATACAAAGCCTGCTGAGCAATGAGAGTTACAATACAGTACCAACGACGAATGTAAGCCTTCCCATTCTGCGCAAGTGTAGCGGTACAACACGCAGCACACCTACTAAGCAAGTATATACCAATCTTTTCGTAGTATGCACGTGATAAGTACATATCACCTGGATATGAACACTTTTGTAGTATGCGTCATAGTCGAACATTTTCGGAGTATACTCATATGTACCAAACAATTATAAACTTGTACTATCGTTGACGTTGTGCGTTGCTATAGCAACACAGCAACAAGTCAAGCGCTTCAGCGAGGAATCACAGCTTTAGAACGGTTAGTATCAACACACGGCATGGATATCAATTCCCAACGCGGTAGTGATGGATGTACCCCCGCACACATCTCAGGTAATCATGTCATACCTAGTATGTGTGCGTGCGTGTATGCGATGTAAGTTTCTTCTTGTATTGCTAGCTTGTATATAGTGGTGCAGATGATGACTATTCTTCTCTCGTTGTGTCTTTCTTGCATCATTGTGAGTATGCGTGCTTGCAATTGATGGAGATTGGGTTCACTTGTCTCTTTGTGTGTACATATGATGTAAGTATCTTTTTGTATATCCTGATACGTATGTAGTATATACTACGGTCACATGTCACCACGTGTATTTTACATCCACATGTCATCACGTATATTTTACACCCACATTTCATCACGTTTATTTTACACCCACATTTCATCACGTATACACACAACGTATGCCTCACTATATATATATTACATTAGATCTTTTTAATTATCAGCTAGTATACCACGCATTGAGACACTTGATTTGTCTGGCTGATGTGGTATATCGTATATTCTATTCACATACGTACACAATGTGCGAGTTTTTCGTACTCCTGTGTATGCTTCTTGGGGGACAGATCTCAGTGTCGAAGATACTATGCTAGAAGTCGATGAAACATCAAACTGTACTCCTATTCCAAAGCGCTATCGTACTCACATTACCACATCATATTTCATTTAACCACCAACATACACAACCCACGCATATCTATGATCACTAGTACACAACAAAACACAACGTTGGACTCATTGCTCATTGCCGGCCCGTTTGTTTTCTTCTATTTCCTAGCTAGTATGCGTCGCAATGGAACACTGTTGAATAAGCTGGTATCTCTGGGGGCTGATCTCAGTGTAGAAGATATGTCTGGCACGAGTGTGCGTGTACAAGACGAATTGTGGCGGCGCTCAGACGAGTTGGCAGAGGCCATGTTACCACTCTGGGAATCTGGTAATGGATATATACTGAAATTTATCTATCAAGAACGAGAATACTTGCAAATCAATTTACCCTGTGCTTCTGTATATATAGGAGCCATACTAAAAATTGCGTTGGAATGATAGATTTCAGAATATTTTCATATTTCATATACCGCTGTAACTGTAAAAATAGGACCCACTCGGGGAATGAAATAAGATATTTGCTCTATACAAAGATGATGAAAAGTAAGATTCCATTTCATTTGCATATCAGGTATACCTGCGCTAAAGTGGATATCAATCCATAAACATGTCACGTGAATAAATTTAAATATGTAGGTTGTGCATATGTAGATATAACATATTTTCTAAATTTACATCTATGGCACAGTCACACACAAGTGTTAATCAATGTTAGTCGCAATGTATAAACATATACACACACACCTATACATATACAACTTTATACACACACAAATATATATACATATATAAATCTGTATATATAGCTATAGCTATAGCTATAACTATATCTTTATCTATATTTATATCTATATCTATAGCTATATCCGTATCTATTTATATCTATATCCATATCCATATATATATATCCATATATATATATATATATATATATATATATATATATATATATGGGTGTATGTATACATATTTAAAAATCATAGCTATGTATAGGGAAAGTACTATGCACATATATAATTTTTCAACCG
>LUCW03001039.1:17500-22516 GCA_001586965.3 Sphaeroforma sirkka | reverse complement strand
TCTTGTATTGATATCTTGAACTAAAAAAAGTATACATGGCACCTACCACTGTCGCGTTGTTTTGTAATTGCAAACTTAATCTTCAATTCTTTGTCACCCTGATAGAATAATAGTCCTTCAATGTTACGTAGACCATCTGTCCGCCCGCGGCTCAGAATTCCATTGAAAGGACGAAACAATGGACCAAGCCTAAACGTATGTGGAAATCAGAACGTGCCCTAAACATCCTTGAGCTTATATGTGTATTTATGCTATTCTATAGTGTGACATTTCACTCTCCTAAGCGTCTGTGACAATTATGTGTTATGTCTTCAGCAGGCATATCCCAGATTTCCTAAACGGTTCCCATAAATAGCCGCATAGCAATCTGTACTTCCGTGATACACAAAGTGGGTTATATATGAAGATAACAAGATCACTATGCACTTATACAAGCAGACACAACCTCACTATTTCTTATTTCGCCCCACAGTCACCTATTCCGGGGTCACCAGTGGCTGAGAGTGGGCGGGTGCGTCTCACTGTGACATTAGGCACAAACGGCCACCAGACAGTGTGTGAGGCTAACGAATACGACACTCTTACGCTTATTCTCGAGAGTTTGTGCTTGAGAAAGGGGCTGGCAATGGATCGATACTTTCTTGCGTATGTGCATCTCATTTTGTTTCTTTTATACTCTTGTATGTGTGGGGGGAAGGGCATTTAAATTCGTTCGGGTACATTCGGCTTTTTGACATATTTCACACTACCCCAGCAACACCACGCTTACTGCCATTGGCACTCGTTGCACTCTTGCGTTCGCGACCACCCACCTGGTCACTATTTCTAAGACGTCTTGTGAGATGTTTTAGTTATACACAGACAAGCCCACCAACTCATTTCACATCTCACTATCATCGCCCATGTGTCAATGTGCACTATATGCGCGTGCGGCCATCAATCCGCAGGACCGCAAAGTTTGCTCAGCGCTGAAGAATGCGAATACGCTCAGATTTCTAGCCAATTTCAATAGATTGATTATAGCTTTATGTAATAATTTAGATTTATTATAGCTGTATGCAATATTTATGATTATTTATAGCCTTATTCAATGCGTTATCTATAGCTTTATTCAATGCTTTCTTTTGAATTGTTATAGGGTGGACAATATGGGTGTACGCCGAACACCGTCCGCATCCGAAAATGTACACCAGGCACTGACCCAATACGGACTCAGCAAGCTGCTGCTGGTAGAGAAGTCCGTGTACCAAGTGTGCCTGAGTAAGACGTCCAAGCAAAGTCATGGTTACAATGTGATCTGCCAAGACAAGGATACTACTCAAAAAGGGGTCTTTATATGGGCCATTACGGCCAACAGCGTGGTCGCTACCCAGGTGGGTGGATATGCTCTCTACAATATATTATGAACGGGGTGTGTCTGTATTGGAATATAATGTGATATGCACTGCTAGTCTTGACACGTACGAGGGTCAAACTTTATACTAGTTGTTAGCTTGATCGCAACTCTTGGGATGGTTTTGGTTTGTATCAAACTTATGTTTCGATACATACCGCTGGGTTTGATGCATTGAAAAGACGTTGAAGTTATTTGCGTGGATAAAAACAGACAATAGTGTATTTGTAATCCAGATATATGCGTGTGTCGGTTGTAGATGATTTGATTTGATAGCTTTTGCTGATTTTGCCACAGATAGCAACCCTGATATGGATTGTCACTGCAGCAACGGTTTGGGTTATATGAGTATATAAGCAATCTCCGAGTTTCAGCTTAGGTGGCGAGGGAGCCTTTCGAAAGAGTCTTTCAAATTCCAGTGCCTAATATCTATATTTGAGACCTGTTGAGTTGTATGCGTGCTTCGGTACCGAAGGCCCAGAAACAACACAAACATTCACCCCCACACCCAACTTTCTAGTATCCCAAATTTTACAACTCCAATTGCCTATATTTTTTTTTTTTGTCTTTAGGATTTGGTAGTGGCGGGAGATCGGGTTCTACAGATCAACAATGTGCTGTGCTCAACCATGATGAGTTTGAGGATGTGCTTGGAAAGCTGAGGCAAAATAAGGTACGCCAGTCGTGAAATATTATACGACATTTTGTACTCTGTATGAAACTAGTGACTTGCTGAGAAATTTTTATTGTACTTTGCATCAGTATTCGAGTTAATTTCTGCAATCTGTGTGCATCCGTGTGTGGCTAGTGGCTGTGCTTTTGTACGACAATTGAAACTTGTATAATATGATAGTACTGTAGTTGTAGGTAAATTTAACCTTGTATAATATAATTATACTGTAGTTGTAGGGTAAATTTAACCCTAATATGATTGCACTGTAGTTGTAGGTAAGTTTTACCTTCTATAGTATAATTATACTGTATTTGTAGGGCAAATTTAACCTTGTATAATATGAATGCATTGTAGTCGTAGGGTATATGCAGTGTATCTGGTGCCTGGGCTCCCATACGATATCTCATCGGTGCGAACTACTTCAATCAACATTACCCATAGCAGCACACTTCAGGAGGTTTACACCTGCAAGTGTGAGTATGCGCGTGTATATATTTATATTCCGATACATAAACGTACACACACTGTTATTGCAAATTAGAGAAGCATTGATAGTTATCGTTCGCCCGAATCAGTTCAAGTAAAAAAAATCACGAACTAATGAATACACAACAGAGTAAGGTGGAAGCTTCATTTGTAATACGGATTATGTAAGTTAAACTCAATACTGTGCTTTGCCGACTAAAATGGATAGTATTGCTGATGAGTGCACATGCACAATTCTCAAACTGAATGGTGATCTATTTATATTTACCAATCAGGTGGAGCTGACGATTGCATCAAATCGAAACATGGATGACAACCCCTTCTGCAAGCCCGTGGCTTTTGACTTCGAGGCCGCCGCCGAGTACCGAACTATCTTCATGTCGATCTCAGAAAGTGAGTTTCTCCCGCGCGCTATCTCGCGTATATGTATGCATGATATTTCTGTAGCTACTTGTAGTTATCTTATAGCTAGCCGTAAGTACTAGTACGTGCAGTATCCGATGGTGGAGATCCGCATAGCTTAACGCTGATTAGAGGTTAGGGTTTTCGTATAGCTTTAAGCTGATTACGGTTTAGGGTTTTACGATAGTTTAACGCTGATTCACCCTCAGTACTTTTTATTACGACCCTTCATACCTATTTTCTACAAAACAACTGTTCTATAAATAGCTGTTCATTCATATCACATCACTCATTTTCTCAACTCAGTTGAGGCGCTCGGCTGCCCCGCAGTTCCCACCAAACATGACCAAGTCGAAGTGAATTCCATTGGAACCGTCAAACCCATTTTGGTACTATATTTAACACTTTGTCATGTGAACTGAGAAGAAAATTTACGTGTAATGGTTCATAATAGCGAGTGTTATAGTGCACTTCATTTTATCTCAGCTGGATCCAGCTGACTTAACACATATAGTACTATAACAGTATCGCTGTTACACTTTGTCATGTGAACTAAGAAGAAAGTTCGCTTGTAATGGTTTTCAATAGCAATACTGTATAGAGCTATTCATGATTACTGAGCTGGGCCAGGAAGTTGTAAGTCTTGCTAAGTGCGAACTGTGCCCATTTGAATGCGTATAGTGCGGTTCTATTAGGTCTGATAGCTCTGGTCAAAATGAGAAGACGCACGCCACGGGTTCAAACGATTCCGATTTTTTGTTAACCGCTGTGTTCGTGTATGGTCCAAGAATACGGTTCATTTCGCCCTGAGAACGTTTTCCGCTTGCACTCGCTTCACGTTGGTGTACTCAACTGTTTGCGAACAATACTCAAGACGCCGATATTAGAGTTGAGGGGAAATGAAACATGGGGTATCCACGCATCTAATATCGGAACATAAATAGCTTTGAACCCCTCAATTCATGCTGATAAAATGTGCATTGGGTAAGCGATGGGAATGACAAGCATATGTCACTGTAGGTATAATAATACTGACAGAAGTCAAACTTTTGCATCATATTTAATCCTTCAGCCTGAAAACTTGGTACGTGGAAGCTGCGAGCTACAGGCAGCACCAACGGTGTGCAGGTATGAGTGCTTTAAGATCCTCAAGAGATAGCCATCAATGTACTATAGACATGTGAAAATGATATGGCTTGCAATAGTCAATTATAAGTACACACTCACGTGTATGTATGTGCCTATTCGATCAAATATATGTCTGATTCGTGATGAGAATTGGACCCACGCAATATGGCTGACTAGACTACCTACAGAGCTATAGGGATGCGCAGTTGGCTCTTATAGCAAGTGTCATACCTATACACACACACACACACACATATATATATATATATATATATATATATATATATATATATATATATATATATATATATATATATATATATATATATATATATATATAGCGATATTTATATATATATATAAATATATATATATATAGCGATAGAGAGAGAGAGTGAGAAAAGTAGAATATCCAGCCCAGTGAACTAATTTCTAATTATTTATCGGTTATTACATCCCTAACCACAGTGACTCAATGACTGATGAAGAATTGGCGAAACGCACCACAACACTTGTAGACGACTGCAACAAACTAAGTGGTCACATCATCCGAGAGAACGGCAAAATCTCACGCGACGAAATGCGTATCAAGGTGCTGCGAGAGATTCTAGGCACTGAGAAGCAGTACACCGTGGATTTGCGACATTTAAAGGGTAAGTTCTAACTGTACCTACACACTGAATCTTGACGCAAATTAGGCACTGGGTAGAAGTTTACCGTCGATTTGCGACATATGAATGGTATGTTCTAACTGTACCTACACACTAAGTCTTGTCGTAAATATAGTATGGGTTCGCATTTTAGAAAAACCGTATGTTCGTTTACTGTCTCAGTACGGAAACGCGACGGAGACGCGGGGGGAGACTGAGTACAACTGGCGGATGTGCCTATTGCTGTATACCCTTGCATGTATAAAACTGTACACTCTTACATG
>LUCW03001039.1:0-12500 GCA_001586965.3 Sphaeroforma sirkka | reverse complement strand
TACGCGTCCACGAGCGTGTGATTTAAACCACGTACACACTCAGCAGATACTAGTCGTCAAAGTTTTATTTAGCTACCATTTCGTCTCGTTAAGTAAAAAAGATCTAGTTACAGTTATCGATCGTTGATGCTGGGTGTTTATACATTAGGATATGAAAAGGTTGGGCAACCTGGTGTACAGTGGAGATGTCTACGTGTCAGTGTCAAAACGAGAAGGCGAGCGATGGGAGTGCTTCCTATTCCAGAGAGAGGTAAGAAAGACCTACACTCCGGAAGTGAAGAGTGTCTGAAGTTCATGTATCACTTGTGAGAGTGTAGCATGTGCAAGGCATTTGGGCAGTCAAGAGTAGGCGTACTATATGTCCAGAGTGTCTCTCACAACCGAGATTAACGACACGAATCCTTAAACTACTGCTAGGTTTATGATCTAATTATTGCTTGAAATGGGATACTGTACTATGTATGTCAGTACGCTCTGGAAACTCTGCGTATTGAATTAAGCCTTTAAATTGATTTGGAGAAGACTAAGCTCTTCCGAACATTCTCAATCTAAATACACCTGACCCTGATATATGTAATACATCTTGTAAATCTGTGCTTCTTTTTGTGTCTATCAATGGTACTATGATCAGATCATGATGTTCCGTAAAAAGGAACGCGCATCAGGACCTACCTATCGGCTGAAGGAACGGCTGCCCGTCACACACTTGGTGGTTCGCGATGCCATACAGGACGACGGTGAGTGTGCAATTTGGAAATGTTTATTTCGTGGCATCATTACAGATACATATATAATTCTTTGTTGGGTAAGTAGTGTGATATAGATGCATACTTTCGGTTGATGGTGTATTGGTGATTTGTAGAACTAGTGTCTCTATTGGGGAGTGGGTATTATACCTGTCAGCCAAAAGTATCAGCAAATCACCAGTTGAAGTGAAGGTTGCTCGCCGCACACCTGGGAGTGCCCAGGTGCATATACGACGACATTGTCTGTACCAGTTCATATATGTAGTGGTAATGGTCATGTGCAGCATGTCTTGGTCGATAGGCTGTACACAACAATGATCGACTATTGCCGAATGAGATCTCAGATATTGCTTCTTTCCGTTTCTTCCGATTTATTGCTCAAATATGCAAAGTTATTTCTCTAAAGTATCGGTAGGAATTCGGTGTTTTCCAAATCAGGTCGACAAGTGTGGGAGCTAGTCAATGCACAGGACAGTAAGGCCAAAAATAACAACCCTAAAAGCTACTTCATCGAGTGCAGGTATGATCTCAGTTCCTCGATATACACCTGAAATCTTCCATCTCAACTTTTGTACCATTAAATTGCATATATGAAAATTAGTTGTGGTCGAATTAGAGTTGAATATTATGCGTCTGTGTTAAAATTTCAGGACTTGTTTTGTCCATGATGGAAAATCCTAACCCTTGCACTCACTTATATCAATAGGACCGCCGAGGAGAAAATGTATTGGATGAACAAAACGAAGGGTGTGCTGAAGGATGCTCTGAAGGCTAAGAAACAATTGCCAGGTAGTTGTCGCCTGTTCCTATCATATTAGTATCTTGCATAAGGTTCAGAATACCGGACAATAGTATAAGGTATCATAGCTTAAATGAGAAATCTTGAGCTGATAGCAGGTACTGATTTAGAGTAGCTACGTATAATCGCGGGAGACACACAATGTATCTTTCATCTACTTGCACGCAGAGGCACCATCCATCCACTACTTCTTCCTTCTTCGGGTGCCATTTCCAGTCACCCACACGTTGTTTTACGACTTGTACTTGTCATATATCGAACTATGGCTCTATGAATTTATACAACAACATTGTCATATATAGACCTCATTCACCAGACACCACACTCACTCAAATAATTGGCAAACCTTAAACGCAGTGACAACATAAGGGTGTGTAAGTACTCTTGGAACAACTATCACACACAATATTAAAAATAGTACACATGCACATGTTTGTAGCCACTCGACTCATCGTATAGCCAATTCCGGCTGCATATTCATGCAAATAGCGTTGCACATGTCCACACTCGCTAACTTTTTTGTTTTTGTGCATGCACCAACATAACCAGCTGTGGCCGAGGAAGTAGACTTCTTAGACTTTTTGAAGGAGGCTGGGGAAGCTGGGGGCGAGTAACTGCAGTGGCTGAGAGATTGATATGATACAAACACTGATATAAGTGCCTGGCAATAAATTCGTATTCCTGATACACAATTATAACGTAGAGAAGAACGACATTATTTCAATCTTTCGATAAATCTCACTCTATTAATAGGTGCATTGGCACAACCAGGATGTTTTGATACGGCTCTAATCTATGCATACTATATAGATCCACTACAACCGAGGTCGCCATACATCATGACAAACAAGTTGTTATAGTCTCAGAACTTTTTCGAAATATCCCATCTAAAACTGAAATACTTCGCATTTGGCTAAAAGCTATGGCATTGAATGTAGAGATGATATAAAGTACAAATGCTAGAATCCTGATTGCTATGTCCATTTTATTGACCAGAACAAGGTACCCGGACAGTAGCATCTGTATTAAGAACACGAGCGGAGTATATCAGTACGTGACTTATGCGTGATTGCATGCCACAGCTATGAACGTTCCTTCTTCATATTACGCATAAACGGTCGCCAAAATGAATACCATGTACCAATTGAAAACACTGGGACACCTTCATATTCAGGTAGCACACAGTCGTGAATGCGATGATGGGTAGCAATGTGATGTACGTTTCTTGCAAGAACATGTTTTCTCTGCTGTAAACTTTATTATACAGAGGATAGAATCCGACTGAGAACTGATATGACAAGAAACAAACCACCATTGCCATCAACAACAAGACGGCGGGCCTCTTGTTGCTTCCATTGGTTTGTTCGGTACACAATCCGAAAAAAAAAACCACAGCCCGTCAATCATGCCACCAAAACATTCACAGAAAACCATAACAAATGCAACTGTGCACAGCTCGCTTCATCATCAACGCAACACACCAAGTAGGATGTTGAATTCTCGTTGAATGGGCTCTCAATCTTTTCAATGTTTGCCTTGGAGGCAAATAAATATATTGATGTTCCAGGACCTTCTGCTCTCTGATTACAAACCTGTGCGAGATGACCAGTACCAATTTACGAGATTCCCATTTGTTCGTAAGTACATGTTTATATATATATATATATATATTCACAAACAATATCGATTCGCCAATACTTAAAAACTTGGATGACAAAGTTGCCTCCTTCTAGAGTGCACAATAACGAACTCAACTCTGGACCTTTTGTGCGAGTATTTGTATGACCAGTAATTTGAACTCAGTGTATCTATCTGGGTAAATACATCATTTGTAGTTCTCTTCTAATGCACAGAGAAGTACAATTTATTTGTAAATAGTGTGCGAGATGGATGGAACTGTAGCAGGCAGTCGGTATTTAGACGTACTTCCAATTTGTCAATAGATTTGAAGGCAACAGTTCAAACGTCGGCTATGCAATAAATACATTGAATACATTTCTATTTTCAATATTTTTGTACTAAAAGCTGATATACACATATAAATGATTTTAATATTTGCTGGAAATCTTCATGAAATATTAGGTTATTTTTCCATGTCAGTTAGCGACATGGCGTTGCCAACACAGTGTTTTTTAGTGTTTTTTTTTTTAAATTAAGGATTTCATCATACCATGTTGTAATTACACAGAGCTTTGGCCCTCGGCACTCTCTGTATCAAACCTTGTAGAAACTACACCAGGCATTGCTGACTGCTGACTCTTCATTATTCCCGTACGAAAACCAATAGTACCTACAATAGTGTGTGGCGCAGAATTTGCTACACAGGCAGCCGGTAAAGTTATCAGATTCTTGTATGGACCACGATGTAAGGTAGTCAGATAAGTCAAAACGTGGAACACGAGCCCCCAACCTAGTACAACTAGCAAGTTTTGATACGACAATCAATTCTGAGGTCGACAGACAGATTGTTGGTGTACAGGCTGCTACTGCCTCAGAGTTCGTCCCAAAGTAACCACCACCTTGCGCAGGGTTACCTCTAAATTGGGTTAGTGCCATACCGTTGAATGCAAATAGAGTATAGTTCAAGTGCGCAAAAACGCGCATCACGACGTTCATCTCATCAAGCAGAATCAATTATTTTGTGAGTAGCATCTGCGTCAAGAATACGACCGGGGTAATCAGAGAAGTAATCAGTGCGTGGTTGCAAGCCACAGCTATGAACGTCCCTACCCCGTATGATGCGTAAGCGGTCGCCATAAGAAATACTATATACCAACTGAAGGCACTACCATCTACCCACGTGTTTGTCAAGAAGTAAACAGGTGTGAAAGCGATGATTGGCAGCAGCATAATGGATAGTTGCTGCAAAAACATGGACGCAACGAAGTGTGTGCCCCAAGCGATACATTGCGGCATCTTTGTAAACCGTATCATATAAAAAATAGAACCAGGCAGAAAACTGATACGACCAGAAACAAGCAACCATCACGCTCAACATAAGAGCGGCAAGCCGTTCATTCGCCTCGATTGCTTCGTACCCAATGCGGAAGTATGACAGCCCAATGAGCATGCTACCAAGGCATTCTAAAAATATCTTGGCGAGAGTCACTATATATGTCCGCTGCATCTGCCCGGCTGCACGCGCTAGTAGGATGCGGAACTCGCGTACAAGGGACATTTGACTTTCATATCTTGTGCCAGGGGTGAGTTCGATCTAGGTTGTATCGAATGAACCTCTAATGCGGTGTTCAAGGCGAGTCCATACATCTGTAGGGTGATCATTCCGAGTCTCTGAGATTCGCTCTAACTCCCTGGTACGTGTGTCAATAGATGCCTCGAATGATGGGCATGGAAATTCGAGCTCGGTTAAGCACTGAACAATATCGTTAGGTGGCCCAAAGTACACAGTGCGTCCTTTAGATAGTACAAGGATTTTGTCGAAAGTTTGGAATACGCTTAACCGAGGTTGGTGAATAGAAGCTATGATTGCCGTACCGTGATTGGTTGTATTTTTTTTACATACTCCACAACTTGTCTTGCAGAGAAAGAATCGAGACCAGAAGTTGGCTCATCCAGCAGCAGAAGCGCCGGGTTTTTGATAAGTTCCACTGCAATGCTAACTCTTTTACGCTCTCCACGCGAAATACCCTTCTTCCAAAAACCTCCCACCTGGGTATTTAACACATGACCAATGCCCAGATCCGTGCCAATGTTCTTGACACGTGTATTCAACTTGGCCGACATATCTTTGGGCAATCTAAGATTGGCAGCAAACAGTAAGATCTCGCCCACTGTGGCTTGCTCTAAAAGACAGTCCTCTTTAGTAACGTAGCCCATGTGCGCTCTGAAATCTATATCTTTACGGTGCAGTCCATTGACAAGAATCTCCCCTTCGATGATTCCTTGCATCTTTCCAGCCAGCGTATTCAGAAGAGTTGTTTTTCCCGCTCCAGAACTACCCATCAATGCAATCATTTCCCCATGATCCACTCTTGCACTGATATTTTGCGGTATGTTTTTGCTTTCATCAGCGGTCGAAACTGATACTTTTTACCAGCTTAGACAGGGATGAATAGCAGTGGTTACCCCGACCATGATTGTTCCTGGTACCTCGCAGTTTGCATATATGCAAGCTAGTGACCTAACCTGTGAGATGATGATTTGTGATTACTTCTGTGCATGCGAATGGCTTCTGGTTTCTTCACAATTAGTTTAAAATGCGGGGCTAATGTCGATGTACTCTTTATCTGCGGTTTAGTTCTGAGAGTTCTTGATGTTTATATGTATATGTCCTTGTTCCGCTTTTTTTACTTGCAAATAAGTGCCGAACTTTAAACCGGTGACAATCATGTAGTAAGAGACTATCGCAGTCGCGAACCCTAGGTGTACACACAATATCATCATGTGCCAGAGTAAAACTGCTACCACACAGTCACACACAGTATCACAAATCTATAGTTGCACATCGGGCGACTGCGCTTATCTGAGTCAAGGGCCAGTCGTAATTGTTTTGTCACAATTCATTGCAATAGTGGGTGGGCCTACATAGCACTGTGATTGTTATACGTAGCAGGCGGCAATAGCAGTCAGCAGATCTTAGCGGAATCCGGGTTCGAGCCAGCGACCAATAGATTTCCAATATACTACGCTAATATAGTAATAAGCAGTATTTCGGAATTCAGTTCTTGAGGCAGAATGAAAACTGAAATGTACTCAAAGAGTCTCAGATGCTGAGATGATGAGATGAAAATCTGAATAATTGAATAAAACTCAAAGCAAACTGTTTTTTTTTTGTATTGTTTTTTTGTGTGTTTTTTAAATCAAAAATATTTCTTTTGTTTATTTTATCATTTCTCAAAACCTATTTACACTCTTTCTTTTTTATACACCAAGCCTTATAAGGCAGTACCACATGACGTAAATAGGGTTCTTTTTTTTTAAAAACAAAACAAACAAACCAAAATATATATAAAAACATTTTAAAAAAAGCTTTCAACATTGAGCAAAAAAAAAATTCATCAATGCCAATTGACAGGTCAATGACCAATGTGCAATAAATAGTTTTATTTTTCAGAAGGCAACTATGATTTATCACCCGCAGGCCGCAGGGCAGACTTCGTTAGACACGCTTTCAATTGATGCGTTAACGTAAAACGTACTACGTTTTTATACGTTATAGCGGTCTGGATTTGTGCCACTCTTATATTTGGCACAACCCGCCATCTATATTTCACCAAAATGTGTGTTGAGTTTTTTCATAGTTGGACAGTCTACTGTCAAAACATAACAGCTATTAATTGGGTCATAGAAGTTAGATCCAAACAAAATTGGTTTTTAGAATTGGCTCCCAGTATACTACCTGGAAACGGGAAAACGGTTTTAAAACTGAGTGTTAACTTAAAACGTACTACGTTTTCACCAAAAATGAGGCAGGGTCATGAAGTATAAACGCTGTGATGCGTGTTTTGTAAATAATCCGTGAATTGGGAATTCTGTCAAAATTGGAAATTTTAGACTAGGAATAGTGATACTTCAGTTGTAGTTTAGATTAGATTTTACTCCCATAGTGGACTCGTTTTAAAAGTTCAATCTGCAACCTGCGTCATGCCGCATACGGAATATCAAGGTTGCAGAGGTGAATAACTGAATATGACATGTCCTATGGTCCTTGATTCCTTGTTCTTCGCTTTTACTCTTTCAAATGCATGCATATCTCACACACAATATGTGACTATGTCATATGACCATTTAAGAAGCTGCTACCACACAGGCACACAGCCACACACTGCCAGTCACAACACATGCAACACTGGCAACCGCTGTCACATTTTACCCTCTTTAGCAAAAACAAACACACAGAAAAAACTACATCTAGGAGCCTTGTCTACTCTTGAGTCAGATCTTGATACTCAATTGAGTTGCGAACTCACGTTACTGTACTACCAGGGCCCAGGCACACACTCCCAGTCACAAGTTCACAACACACAAGCCACAACAGTCAACACTCAACTCATTCTCACACAGCTGCCACATTTTTAATTTTACGTACCCTCTTTAGCAAAAGAACATTCACACATGTAGAAATACGGCATCCGGTTAGTCTAAAATATCAAGATCAAATGAGATAACATTGGTTTTAAATTGTATTTTGTAGAAATATGGCCTCCGGTCAGTCTAAAATATCAAGATCAATTGAGATAATACATTGGTTTTTATTTGTATTTTAAATAATTTAGTACAAACTCTTTTTCCAATATTTCCAAAGTGTTCTAAATTCACTTTGATGGCTCCAATAGCCTGAGTATTTGGTATGACTCATCTACTTGGACCAATTTGAGATATTAGTAGATGTAGGATATTATAAACTAAATTTTATAATCTCCGAACTACTACTTATAGATTTTGGTCCTCCCGCCAATCTCCAAAATCCAACAAGTCTTTTTCTTTTTTTAACTTTTCTTCAGATGGAACTTTATCTATAGTAGCCAATGTATTAACTTAACTTACGTTCTTATGTCTATTTACAAATCAGGCAAGTGGTCGTGAACACTTAGTGCTTCTAGTGAAAATTATTTAATAAAGAACAGCTAGAGGTTCGTCCTATGCGATCGAGGATATTAAGGCTCTTACCAAGAGGCAGTCCCAATCATTCTTACACAAGCTACCACTGCTAAATCCTAACTGACTTAAATTGTATTTTAGTTTATATAACATAGTTTAAAACATAAAAATATCCATCGAAGTTTACAGCGCTTGTTGGTTCTGCCTATAATACTTACGATCCAATATCCGTGGTCTGATGCGGCATTGACTTACCCTCATCCTCGTTCCTCGACCGGATTATGACGGTTAACCTGGTCCTTCTCGGTATTTCGTACTCTAGACTAACCCATTACGCGGCACTACACGGCGCAGACCCGATCCGTACCACAGATGTGGGTACGCTACTTAGTAGGTCAGCAAGCGAATATATGAAACATTCCACAGTAACAGTGTTTTGTCAACACCGGCCCGAACTGACTCAGCGCATATCTTCCATTGTCGACTCACTTGGCCCAAGCTTCAAACGGGAATTTACTGACCACTTCTTCCCATCAATCTTTCCTGAACCACTACAGCGACTATGAGAGCCATACCATATGTTCATACATTGTAACATGCATACTTGTCATTTTTGATATAAACAATATTATCCCTATGAAATATCAAATCCGAGTCTATTGAATTTTTATATTATGTTGTCCTTGCGTTTTTCTATTTGTTCTCTCTCTCAAGACTATAAAGGCGAGAGATAAAAATATGCGGGACAATTTACTACTACATACATATGTACAAGAAGGGTTCATTACGTAGCCCTCTAAAAGACCCTCTTAGAGGCCCCCTAAAGAGTTTTTTCAAGTCTAGGGCCTCTTCCTGATGAATTCCATCCATTTCCTTACACTTTTTCGTCACGTTGTCTGCATAAAAATAGCCCTAAAAAATACATAGGTAAAATAGTGAAAATACATAGCCTTCTCAAAACACTAGTAAATATTTATGTAGGACTCGGAAGTCCGAAGTCCGAGACTTCGTTTCAAATGGTTTTATTTCAAGAAAACAACAAAGTGAAAGTGCCCTACAAGCACATTCCTAATTTCACAACTTTGAGATTCTAACTTCCAAATATATTCATATATTTTATAAATTGAACATTCCAAAACAAATTATTTTTGTAAATAGATACATACTTTATTTTAATTTAGTATTTGTTTTATTGATCTATTTAGTCCTAATGAGAAAACCGGCGAATACTTTCAAAACAATAACATATTAAAATGCTATTTTTAAACAATTTTAAAGCATCTAGAACCTTCAGAACGAAAACTCAGATAAAAAAAACATTGTATATCTATAGCCCCGACATTTTCAACTTATTGCGAAGAAACCAGAAGCCATTGGCTTGCACAGAAGTAATCACAAATCATCACCTCACAGGTTAGGCCAATAACTTGCGTATACGCGAACTGCAAGGTACCAGGAACAATCAAGGTCGCGGTAAACACTGTTGTTCATCCTTGTCTAAGCTGGAAAAATGTATCAGTTTCCACCACTGATGGAAGCAAAAATATTCTAAAAAATATTAGTGCAAAAGTGGAAATGATTGCATTGATGGGTAGTTCTGGAGCGGGAAAAACAACTCTTCTGAATACGCTGGCTGGAAAGATGCAAGGAATCATCGAAAGGGAGATTCTTGTCAATGGACTGCACCGTAAAAATATAGATTTCAGAGCGCACATGAGTTACGTTACTCAAGAGGACTGTCTTTTAGAGCAAGCCACAGTGGGCGAGATCTTACTGTTTGCTGCCAATCTCAGATTGCCCAAAGATATGTCGGCCAAGTTGAATACACGTGTCAAGAACATTGGCACGGATCTGGGCATTGGTCATGTGTTAAATATCCAGGTGGGAGGTTTTTGGAAGAAGGGTATTTCGCGTGGAGAGCGTAAAAGAGTTAGCATTGCAGTGGAACTTAAAAAAACCCGGCGCTTCTGCTGCTGGATGAGCCAACTTCTGGTCTCGATTCTTTCTCTGCAAGACAAGTTGTGGAGTATGTAAAAAAAATACAACCAATCACGGTACGGCAATCATAGCTTCTATCCACCAACCTCGGTTAAGCATATTCCAAACTTTCGACAAAATCCTTGTACTATCTAAAGAATGCACTGTGTACTTTGGGCCACCTAGCGATGTTGTTCCGTACTTATCCGAGCTCGGTTTTCCATGTGCACCATTCGAATCTGCCGCAGATCACATAATAGATGTTGCATCTATTGACACGCGCACCAGAAAACTAAAGCAAATCTCAGAGACTAGGAATGATCATCTTGCAGATGTGTGGACTCAACATAAACACCACATAGGAGGTTCACTTGACATAACCAAGGTCAAACTCACCCCTGAGGCTAGATATGAAAGTCGAGTACTCCTTACACGCGAGTTCAGGATCCTGCTAGCGCGTGCAGCCGTGCAGATGTAGCGAACATATATAATTACTCTAGTCATGATATTCGTCGAGTGGCTTGGTGACATGCTTGTTGGTCTGTCGTTCTTTCGCATTGGGTACGAAACTCCCACCGAGCCGAATGCCCGAGGCTTTCCACTCTTATGTTAATCATGTTGGTTGTTTGCTTCTGGTCATGTCAGTTTGCTGCCGGGTTCTACTTTCTATATGATAAGGTTTACAGCAAAGAACAGTGAGTACATAGTTCATTACGTCCGTACTTTTACAGGAACTATCCGTCATGCTGCTGCCAATCGTCGCTTTAACGCCTATTTACTTCTTGACAAACATGTGGGTGGAGGTCAGTGCCTTTAGTTGGTACATAGTATTTCTTATGACGACCGCTTACGCATCATACGGAGTACAGGCGTTGATAGCTGTTGCTTGCAACCACCCACTGATCACCTATCTGTTTACCCCGGTCGTATTTTTGACGCAGAGGCTACTCACAGGATACTTTGTTCGGCTTGATGAATGAATGTCGTGATGCGCGTTCTTGCACACATGAACTTTACCCTCTTCGCATTCAACGGTATGGTATTATCCCAATTCAGAGGTAATCCTGCACAAGATGGTGGTTACTTTGGGACAAATTCTGAGGCAGTAGCAAACTGTACGCCAACAACCTGTCTTTCGACCTCAGAAGTGGTGGAGCTGTACTGCTTGGATATGTTAGAGCCGTATCAAAATCTGTTAGCTGTACTAGGTTGGGGGTTCTTGTTTCACGTGTTGACTTATCTGACCACCTTATATCGTGGTCCATACACAAATCTGATTACTTCACCGGCTGCCTCTGTGGCAGATTCATGCACGTCACACACTATTATAGGCAGTACTCTTGGCGTTCGTACGGAATTAACGAAGAATCAGCAGTCAGCAACGTCTGGTATAGATTCTACAAAGGCTGATATAGAGTGTGCCTTAGAAGCCCAAAGCTCTGTGTGCAACTATATTGAAACCTTGCAACTTTGAAACACACAAAACACAATTATACTATAGTAGTCGTTGTTGTGGTGTTGGAAAAAGACAATAAATTTACTTCGTCATACATATTATTAATATACTTTTTTTAAAACAAAACAAAAAAAAAAAAAAAAAAAATACAAAGAGCGAAAAAAAGCCCGAGTCCCCGGCATCCTGAGTCCTGAGTCCTGACAGGCAGAACCCTCCAACGACTATTCGTAAATATTTAGTAACCGAAGTCACCAAAATGAAAAACCGAAAACGCGGCACTGTAAAAAAATATATATCTGAGCTACGATTTCTCAAGTTGAGCTTATCTTGCTGTCTATCCGCTGCGCCACGCGCCACGCGCCACACAACCTATATTCACCGCAGTGGTGTGCTAAAAACCGCGAGTATAATGAAGCGAAAAGCAGCGGTTGAATTATTGTTAATAAATTCAAATATTCCACGGTCAATGTGATGAATTAAGATCTTCCGTTTGGTGCGGGCGAATACTTCACCTGCTCATTTCTATTTCTCCAAGATGGTAAATTCAGTGGTCGATGTTATAGTAGATATATCCGATCTTGAGATCGTGCATGGTAGCTTTGTAGGTCTTGAGCCGCAACTTTAACAAGCCTCACTCTATGAGCAAATTTTGAACCGAACCGTAGAGTTTAAGTCTCGATATTTACTCTAGTAAAGCCAGCTAGTACACCATCGAATGTCTATCTTTAGATATAAACATCAGCAAATCACCAGGTCATATTGAAAAGTAAGTTTCACAATGACCATAAAACTTACATCGATAAGCAATGAAAGTAGATTTCCGGGCAAAGAACTGACTTCAAAGCAAAGCACATTTAGATGTATATGACAGTAAATTTACAACAATCCCAATGACTGACCGAATCACAAACACACACGCACGCACACGGACAAAAATACAGACATGTAGAAATAAAGAAAT
>LUCW03001038.1:15000-23236 GCA_001586965.3 Sphaeroforma sirkka | reverse complement strand
TACCTTGGTCTATGCGTCCCATGAAGAAAGCTTCGAATCCCATCTCAGCAAATAGTTCAGCCTGTGCATTAGAATGACCGAAGGGATCGATTTGCCACCCTATTTTCGGAACGACCCCAAACTCAGAAATCAAGAATTGATGCCCTGATAGTACCGGATAAGGTCAGTAAATATATAAATACAGTTGAACTACAAACATGGAATTTGCGATTTCGACGGTGTTGCTGCTTTTGTGTATACTTTCGTAAATTCGTATACTTTTATGGCAGTATGTATAGATGACTTTATACATAGACAAGGGTATAGTGCTTTTATACCTAAAGTCATCTGGTCAATCACAGGGCCGTAGTGAACGGTCGCTTCGTCATTCATGCTCCAACCACCGTTAACAAAAACGAACTGTCCCGACTCCACGAGCCTTTTGAATCGGCGCTTAATAGATCGGCTTTGTTCACTCCACCATCGCTTAAAGAAGGCAATCTCAACATACATGAACTTCCGATCAGGGTTTCTTTCCAGGGCCGACATTGCTATGATGATGTCAAATCCAACCGTGAGAATTTTCGATACATTTTAGTTTGACAATCAACAATACATATAGTAAGCAAGCGTTGTCTGCCCAAAAAAAGTCTAAATAAATGTCTGCATTACCAGTAGCATACCCGTATCGAGAATTGTCTGAACATAGCCCATATGCTGTTTACTTCCGGTGAAGTAATTGTCGACCGTTGTGAGCCACCCAACATCATCGTGAGTATGTGGGACCAAATGCAGATTGATTTTTGCATCGGAATTATACCTTGGTGATGTATCATACTTTGAGAGCTGCAGTTATAAAAACATATCATGTATCTTTGTAATTGTACTTTTTAAAAGGGGCGACGGGGTAGAACACCACATTAATCAGCCTGCGAATAGTTGGGTATGACAACACTCACTTTTTGTAGATGCTCAGCGGGATCGCCATAGTCTGACATATAGCTCTGTATTGTAAATGAGCTCGCAGACAGTCTAAAATATCCAACCAACAAAATGAGAACACTGGTGCAGATGGTCCATTTCAACAGGAATTTCCCTCGTTCTTGCTTGCTTTGCCACAAGTAAATGGGAGGTGTGTCCATCACATTTGTGCTATCTTTCGAGCCGATAGTCATCTCTGACATTGCGAACTTTGCTAGTACGGCTAAAAAAAATCAGACTATGCGAAATAAGGTAAAATTGACTGCCCTGACCCTGTGATAATTTGTTTTTGGATTGTCGTTTACACTACGGACTACACACTATGATAGCGATATACACACTGTACTTACTATTACGCTCTCATATAATGGTCGGAGTGAAAATATGTCGAGGAACGAGCTCAACATTGCAACGGAGTAATAAAAGTAAAAAGCTTTTGTATTTATAAATACATATCCTACTAGAGAGTACAACATATGTAGTCTGATTTAAAAAAAGTTATAATTACGATGACATATTCTTCTACTTCTTATGGCAATGTTGTTTTACAAAAAAAAAAAATTTATATCTCTAGAGGGCTTTTTATGCTCAATACTGTACATCTAAATTTTTCAAAATTGGGGCTTTTTTATATATATATATATATAATATGTATATATATATATATATATATATATATATATATATATATATATATATATATATATATATATATACACATAATATTGGTGTTGTTGTTGTTGTGTGATGTGCACATAATAATGACATGTATGTATGTATGTTGTGATGTTGATATGTATATATATATAATATGTATATGTATATATTATAATAATATAATTATATTATATATTATATTATTATAATAATATTATATATGTATTATAACTAATATCATATAATAATGTATTATACATATATGTATTACATATATAGCCATATGTATATTATTGATGTTATGTTGTTAATAATTAGCATTATATATTATGTATTAATATATATATACATAATAATAATATTAATACATAATAATAATAATAATAATAATATTATTATTATAATAATATTATTAATAATAATAATAATAATATGTATGTTATATATGTATTAACTAATAACCATAATGCCATATTATTATTACATAATATCATATTAACATTATGGTCATTATAACAATATGGCAACAATGTGTGATGGTATTGACAATATAATATATGTATACGTGCATTGAATGCATGCATATACGTACGTCGTGCGCATGCATGTGCATTGTATTGTAACAATGTGTTAATGCCAATTAATTACAATATTATTAATTATTAATATTAATGTATAATATTATTATTATTAACATAATTATAATTATTACATATATTCTATGCATGTATGACGCACACATTACATGCTTACATGCATGTGACGTGCGTGCATGTGTTGATGCATGATGCATTGAATGATATATAATATTAATATTATTATAATATGTATGTAATTATTAATATATTATATATTATAATATATATAATATTGTATATATAATATATATTAATATATATTGTATGTTATATATATATATAATATATATATATAACATATATATAATATATAATATATATATATATATATATATATATATATATATATATATATATTATATATATATGATATGTATGTATATATATATATATGTATATATATATATATATATATATATGTATTTAAAATTAAAATAAAGACAATAGCGGAAACCATGTTCTCTATTTATAAAACAAAATTAAACCCCCCCCCCCCCTCACCTTTAACCTCATAAAGTTATGGGGTCACAGTTTAAACGTTAAACCTTTAACTGTTACTGTTATCTTTTATTTGGGACAAAATAATATGTATGATTTTTAAATATGCACCTCGATTTTATTTTTGCAATCAAACATACTGGTTCTTTTCAGGGGGCTAAAATGAACCTACATTTGTTATAAAACCCTATATTTACAGACCAGTATACATTTTACATTCGATTTGAAGACAGTGTATAAACGTAGCGATTTCAAGCTAACCTGATGGCTGTGAGGCTTTCTAATAAGATACTGCTATTGCCGCAATTAATCCACCCATGTGCCAATCTTCACTGCACGAACTGACTATATAGCATATCGCAGAATATGATCAGAAAACTGATTATTCATATTCGTTGAAGTTCCCGTGTATATCTGTATACTAATATTACATTAAACTAGTGATGTTTGCAGACAGAGTGTATATGATCATTGAATACACATCTTATGTGAGCTGCGATGTTTCATTTTTAGCCCTTGAAATTAACCTTATTGAAATGGATGGGTCCCTCGTATACGTACGTTGTCCTGTTAATTCTTCAAGAGACAGGTCAAAAATTATTCTTTCCAACGTATATTAGACGCACACACGGCTATAAGTTTTGTTTTATATTAAAGGAGGGAAAGAAAAACAATTAACATGTCGCATAATCGTGACGATACCATGGAGGAAACCAACTAATTCAAATTATTGAAGGCAACTGTTGTCCAGATCAGAAGAGTGTTTTTAACAAGCGTCTTGCGTTGACCCAGAGAAGGTTCGAATGGGTATCATAATGAGTCAATTGTTTGGATCACAAGTTCGACTTTCACACGGCTGGTGGGTGCAGCGTATAACTTCGGTTTATATTACTAAATTTCTCACCCACTTTCCCTGCCTCCTTGAGTTTAATACCAACTGAGCAATAGGGAAACAAATTTTAGTGACATAAGAAGTCTCAGGACTCAGACCAACAGCGAACTTTTTGGCAGTGCAGGACAACGTAGATATCCATAATCGTCGTTATTTATTAGATTTCCAGAAGTATCGTCGTGATTTATTAGACATCCATATTACTCTATATATTTATAACGCTGAATTATAACGCTGAATTGAATGCCCATCATATGTTCACTCTCCATAGTCCAGGCTCCAGACTTCTTGTAATGTATTTATAAATACAGTCTGTGACGGTGACATATTTATACCGGCTGTTTAATTTTCAGAAGGCTATGTATGTACCGGCACAAAATATTTTTATATGGTGTTTTCGTTTCATATATATGTTTATTATTAGGAAAAAAAAGTCAGTGTAAAAAATTCTGTGCTGTGTAATATATTATTGTTGTTCACAGCGAAGTAGTATAGCAAACTATCTGGCCCTTCACGATGGACTCACCGAACGGCGATAGGCGTCCCGGCGACGGCAGTAATGATGAATATAAATACGTTAGCGAGGTATTTGTTGTAAATGTCAGTGTATATATTTGTTGTGTTTGTCCTACACGTGCGTCTAGCATCTTTTCTGTCGAGTTTTTGTTAAAGTCACAACGATTCCTCACTAATTTCCGTCTAACGTGTATACAAACCCCGTAAGTATACAGCCCTCCTCCTAAAGAATTGCAATGAACTTAAATGAACAATAGGACAGACATGTGTATTAGGCGGCAAGAGAGTATTGTATAACATCAGTTGTTTAGATAGTGCTTTCTTTTTAAACGGTTCCCCTGCCGTATTTTTTCGATCCGTGGGGCTTTTTACAAACGGTCACTTTATATTGACTCTCAATCCATGATAGAAGCTAGTAGGCACCAGCTAGTCGGCACCTTTGTTCTCCTTCAATGTCTGGGAATATTAAAAGATACAATCAGCTCTTCATGAAATCGCGGCTGTTCTACATTGTTGAGTTCGGTCGGGAACATTCCAATTGAGGATATCCAATGGATGCATCATTCCATTTGAAGAACCACATGATATCAATTGCAGTCTATTTACTTCACCATAACTGACACAGATTTTTTAATGAATTTTCAGCAGGCTGTTCGCGAAAAATCCCGAATGTGCGAAGCTTTGGAACTTGAAATCGTGGAATTACAGAAGGAGTTAGCGGCGCAGCTGAAAAATGCGAAAAAAGGTAGGCTTTTTTAAAACATATACGCGTACTCGACATATTATTATATTATTATATTATATATATTTATGTATGTATGTATAAATGTGTGTATGTATATATGTATATGTATGTATGTATGTATGTATGTATGTATGTGTATGCATATTTATGCATGCATCCATCCTACGTATGCATATATGTATATACATATATTTATATATATATATATATATATGTGTATGTGATGATATGTATATATATATACATATATATATATATATATATATATATATATATTATATATATATATAAATATATATACGTATATGTATATGTAAGCATATGTATATATGTATACATATATATATATGTATGTTGATGTGTGTATGTAAGCATGTATGTGTGTGTGTCCGCGTCCGTGTCCGTGTCCGTGTCTGTGCGAGAGAGAGAGAGTGTGTGTGTGTGTGTTGTATTTATATATATATATATATATATATATATATATATATATATATATATATATATATATATGATGTTAGCGTGCGTACACATAAATATTTGTATATATATTGACCAAGATATGATGTGGATGTAGATGTTTATATTCATATATATATATATATATATATATATATATATATATACGGATGGGCGTAAACGATATTGCATAGTGTATTTATATATATATATATATGTGTGTGTGTGTGTGTGTTTGTGTATTTATATGGTATTTTTATGGATAAGTATATATATATATGCGTGTCTGTGTCTGTGTCTGTGTCTGTGTCTGTGTCTGTGTCTGTGTGTGTGTGTGTGTGTGTGTGACCGTGTATATGTGTGTGTCTGTGTGTTTGTTGTGTGTGGATATGTAAATATATATATATATATATCAGATGCATTTGTTTATTTAAGTACTATATAGCCTATGTATAAGCGTCTAAGCTATCAGTAGTCCTCTTATCCTTATAATAGATTGGAGGCTTGGTGTAAACTTGTTTGCCGATAGTGAAAGTTTTCTCACTTAGTACGTACATTATAAAGCAAATCATGATGTCAAGAACGCCATCTATAGTCATCGATCGACCATGTTCGTTAGATTTGACGCTCACCAAATTCATCGTCAATCTTTTTGCAGACGGTAAATCTGAGGTCGCGGAGAGTACTACGGCAAAGAATATAATCGGAAAGATCGCTAGTACGCCAGAAGCTAGGTATAATCACTGGGTTGCGCGGTAAAATAATCGTTATGCGAGTGCTCACATTTATGAATTGAGTATGTACCCGTAATATATTAATAGCTTTTATTGCCAGGCATGACTTATACTCCCATCATAGCGGAGACTTATTTTTTACAATTGCTTCTGCACCTTTGGTTTCGTCTCCCGATACTCTCTTTTTCCGGCATTTAATCGTAGCTAACTCGTGGTCCGCACGTCCCCTCAGTACTTCCGCTTACTTCCCGCAAAGATGCTTGTGATAAAGCGAATATATATATAATGTGTCTGTGTGTATTTCTATTTGTATTTGTATATATATATATATATATATATATATATATATATATATATGTATGTATGTATGTTTAGTATGTATATATGTATGTATGTATGTTTAGTATGTATATATGTATGTATGTATATATATATATATGTATATATGCATATATATATATATATGTGTGTGTGTATGTATGTTTATGTTTATTATTTAATGTATATATATATAGTTATCCGCTGATAGCTTTCGCTTTCTTATATATATATAGATACCCGCTGATAGCTTTCGCTTTCTTTCTTTATTATTTCCTAGGGAATTGATGCCACCGTGGCTCATGAATGTTCTAGACCTCTATGCAGAACCCACTTCCATCGCGAATAACACGTGATTGTTATTCACGTTCGGATAAAGGCATGCAAAGCACAGCATATACCTACATAGAGTCAACCTATCGAATGTTCATCAGCGCACACTATCCGCGCCCGCAATCAAGTAGAGTCCGGTTACCGTAATATTGGGCGAAACGCACTAATTAAAGACGACCAGGAGGCTATATATTTTGAGATACCTGCCAGCAGGTCACAGCTTCTGTACAACACCGATTTATAGAAATAGAAGCGTGATGGCGGTATGCTACCATTTGTACCTCAGTGCATATACAAAGTAAATAAAATCAATCTGAACATTATCCAATAGTACACACTGCTATTTTTTCAATTACTAATCCATCAGTGATGTCGAGCGATGTAGCCTCATAGCAACAGATCTCATGATCACACGGTGCTGTACATGATTTAATGTTAAACCGATACCAACCACGCCTATGCATGCGTGTAGTTTTGCGAAGTGCTCTATTTCTTCTTCTTCTTCTCTGCAAGTGTCGCTCGCTTTCCCTTTCCTGATAGGCATATCAAAGAGAGAAATGTGCAATTCATCAACAGCTGGAAGCCAAGGGTCGTATTTGAGTTCATAGTAAATACACACAGAGATACGAATATGAAGTTTGCATGGAAGTGACATATGTCCATTTACAGTGTGCTGTTTTAGGTGCGTGAGTATGCGTAACGAGTATGTGTCCATCTCAACAACAATGGCGATTTCTCAGTCAAAGGATCGGTTGCATTAAAGAACACTGGTGGTGATTGAGAAAGAAGATTGCAACTTTTCGGGGGCATAGCCAACGCATACTAAGATGGTTCGCAGGAAAGTACTTGATTCGCAAAAACACATATAGATCAAAAATTCATCTTTACGATTGTTTTCTTTTTTTGAAAGTAACTCAATGAGTTCACAATGGCCACTTGTGTAAGCGACAGTTGCTGTATAGCTTACCCTTTGCAGGTGGACCCTTCCCACGGCCAATAAGACTGTCCAACCGTTCCAATTGGCGTTCCTGTAGCCGTAACGTGTGATTTAGAATTTTTAGCGCTCGATATAGTGCAATGCACACCGAACAAGCAAGTACACACTGATATATACATACATTGGTATCCATCAGGATAAACATTTATAAGTTTATAGGCAACTACCGATGAGATCGCCTTGTATAGATATTGACTACATAAGTACGCATATAAAGAATGCATGAATTGACTATATATATACATGTCGTCGTTTAGATACAAAACATAAACAATAGATACGTGTAAACTCAGATAGCTGAGATATTGTACACAGTTTAATGACAGATAAAGGTCACGATTCAAGATATTGATACACATTCCGGTACTGGGCATCGTAGTAATACTTTGAAAGGGCATATCACACCTGCCGATGATCAATGTCAACTGAGAAGTGGCTAAACAATAAAATAAAAAATGTGCTATCTACAAACCCTGAACAAGTACAGCAATA
>LUCW03001038.1:0-7500 GCA_001586965.3 Sphaeroforma sirkka | reverse complement strand
ATATATGTATATGTAATATATAATATATATATATATATAACATATATAATATACATATATATGATGATGCGTGCGTGCGTGCATATGTATATATGTATATATATATATATATATATATATATATATATATATATATATATATATATATATATTGATATATATGATATTGATTATGACATATACGTACATGTGATGATGTATATGCATATGTATTATATATGCATATTATATATATTATATATATATGCATATGTGCGTGTAATACATTATATATATATGATGATATATTATGCGTGCGTGCGCGCGCGCGCGTGCGCGCGTGTGCGTGCGCGCATATATATATATATGATATGTATGTGTGTGTGTGTGTATGCGATGATGTATGACATATATGTATATATATATATATATATATATATATATATATAATATATCGATATATACGTATATGTGTGTGTGTGTGTGTGCGTGTGTGTTGTGTGTGTGTGTGTATGTACGTGTGTGTGTTATTATATATATATATATATATATATATATATATATATATATATATATATATATATATACATATATATGTATATATATATACATTGCGCCTCCCGACGAACTACTACTACTACTGTTGTCACTAGTGTCGATCTTTGTACAACTTTCGCTGTGTGGGTAATACATATGCATGTAGAATTTGTATTGCTTTATGACTTGTTGTTTACTATTTCCAGGTACCCGGTTTCATAATGCAGAAAGTATGATTAGTTGTTTATGCTGCATCACTGGGATAAATATTAATCATGGCGATTCCTATGCGGATTGTAATATCTCTTGTCCTTTGAGTTTGTCTCGTATCGAAACTCTCGGGGGTGGGAGTCTGGGACAAATATATATTTTTAAAAACATGCACAACTGATGAACTCTTTTGTTTTGTTGTTTATTTTTAAAAATAAATCAAAACCAAATAGTATTTGATATTTTTTTAAATTGATATATCTCTCCGCAAAAAAAAACACAAGCAATCTGACGCTTACACGGTTGGAATAAACTGCTCAAATTACCTCAATACTATAATCATATTAGATATTTACAGATAAATAAGTAATCCATTAGCTTCCTTACAAGCTGCTGCAATTGGCGATCAAGTGTATTAAGCCATTGGACCCTGGGTAGATACGACTGAATTATGTATCGAAAGAAGAAAAATCTGACCGTCGCGGCGCCGGCTGAAGACCAGACCTCGTACTCGCTGTAAGTAAAAATGAAATCATACATGTTTTGCTTCAATTTTATACGAGAGTTGTAATCATATATATTTGTGTGTTTCACTTTTATACGGGAGCTTTGTGCACTAAATTTGAGAGAAAGTATATTTATAAAACGATTTCCATTTGTAAGCATTGGGTTTATTCTAGTACGATGATGAACACTTTACAACAGTTGACTTCGTCGCAGCAAGTCGCTAAATTTTCCAACAGCTACTAATATTTTTGTACTTATCACCTGGTAATACCTTCGCCCACATAAGTATGTATATTTCTTACTGAAAGTCACAGACGGACATGTATGTATTTTTATATGCTTTCACTCGTTTGTTCATACAAACATTTACACACCTATATCCATATGAATATTCATATTGATTATTCAATATATATATATATATATATATATATATATATATATATATATATATACATTGATGTGTGTGTGTGTGTGTGTGTATGTGTGTGTGTGTGTGTGAGATCTGTTCCTGTTTATATTTATATTTATGTATATATATTTATATATATATATATATATGTATTGATGATGTGATGTGCGTGTGTGATGTGTGATGTGTGTGTGCATGTGTGTATATGTACATATATTTATATATATATATATATAATAAATGTATTATAGATAGATATATATATATATATATATATATATACGTGTTGATGCGTGCGCATGATGTGCATGCATGTTTGTACGCATGTAATGTATGTATGTGTATAAGTATTTTATTTATGTCACTTGTTCCTATTTTTATAATTTATCCGTATAAGGTATATTATGTGCATGTGTGTGTGTGTGTGTGTGTATGTATTATTTATATATGTAGATCGTATATATATATATATATATATATATATATATATATATATATATATATATATATATATATAATATGTATATACATATACATACACACACACATCACACACGTCATATAATATATATATATATATATATATATATATATATATATATATATATATGCATATATATGTATGTGTGATGATGATGTGCGCGTGCGCGTGTGCATGTGTATATACGTGTATAAATGTATATATAAAAGAGCAAGAGAGAATGAGTTATGTTTACATATGCTCATATTTATTTATAATTGTATTTGTATTTGTATTGATATGTATTATATATATATATATATATGGGTATGTGTTGTTGTGTGTGCGTGTGTGTGTGTATGTGTATTTGTGTCAGGGTGTGTGTATGTGTTGTATGTATATATATATATATATATATATATATATATATATAAATGTATATACAGGTATGTATGTTTTTTATGTATGTATTTATGATGTTCGTATGTATGTATGTATGTATATATTCATGTCATGTATGTATTTGTAAATATTGAGTATATATTTCCATTATATGAATTTGTATATATATATATATATATATATATATATATATATATATAAAATAATATATATATATACACATTATGTGTGTGTGTGTATTATAAATCTATATAGATCTATATATATATATATATGTGTGTCTGTGTGTGTGTGTGTGTGTGTGTGTATACATATATATATATATATATATATATATATATATATATATATATATAATCATGTTCATGTTCATGTTCATGTTCATGTTCATGTTTATGCTTGTACGTATATTTATTTATTTTTAAATTTGTAACCTTTGTATATATATATATGTGATGTGTGTGTGTGTGTGTGTGTGTGTGTGTGTGTGTGTGTATTGTGCATGTGTATACATATATATATATGTATATGTATATGTATAAATATATATATCTGGTTTTCTGTTTTATTTGTTCTTTTCTTTTTGTATATATTTATTTTTCTTTATCTTGATTTTGATTTTGATCTTGGTCTTTTTTTTTTATCTTTTTGTGATGTTTGTGTATATATATGTAACTTATGTATGTATATATATGTATGTATGTATGTTTGTATGTTTGTACTGTATATATATGTATTCCACTTGTATGTAATAAGTGAAGTACGCAAGTATGGAATTTTTCTGGATGTTACTAACCTCGGATGCAATTCTGTTCTTCTACAAGGTGCAGTGATCATTTCGTATACTGAACATTTGTTGTTAATTTTACTTGTGTGTATTTTCTTAATTTCATTTGTTCATTAAATGAACGTGATTTATGTATTTGTATGTGTGTTTGATATCATACAAGGGTTCAAACGACCAAGAATATTCGCAGATGTTGGTGTACTCACTCGCCAGTGAATCTATTTTGGACTGTATTAGTGCAGCTCTGGTGCAATTTTACACCATGGCGTTTTCATTTGTATCTGTGTTATTTGTTTTTGTCTAGCCGGCCCACGGTCATATGTTACATTGCACAAGATCGCGCGTCCGCACTTCACTTTCGCATCACTTGATGTGCACAATTCTTACCCGACAAGTGTAAACGACCGTAATTGGAACCACCTTTTTTAATCATTTTTTCTTAGTTCTGGAGGCGTTTTCAAAGAAGGGGACTTAAGTGTTGGTCACGATGGCCTGAATATAGCTGATCACGCGGCAACATTACCTGCCGCAGTCACCGAACTAAGCCTAGATGAGCCAGCTGACGAGTATGTAAATGAGTGCTTAGGAAACAACGTAGTCATGTACTTCCATAACACTTGCGGTCAAAGTCTGAAACTGTTTAGAAAGTCCGCTAAGGTTGTCCGCTAAGGTTTTACTATGTACACATCTGCTTGCTCTGTCATTTATGCTATGCACAAATGTTCGAAGTTTTGTCGTACACTTCAACGCCTTTGCACTAAGATTGACTTTATTTTTTGTAATTGCATTTAGTGACAATGAGGAGTTCAGTATAGATCTGCCAAATGTACAGTCCGATACATCTCTAGGAGTGGTTAATCCTTCAGAAGCTGTTCAACTAAATGACTTGCAAAGGTTGGGCGTAGTTGGACGAGGTGCAGGCGGTGTTGTGCAAAGAGCATTACATGTGCCCACAGGAAGGATCTTTGCACTAAAGGTAATTGATTATGCTCGGGAGTACTCGCAGACTTACTCGATGTGATTGGCTTTAGAACCTTATACCACCCGCTAATGCACACGCCTGTGCAAACTTGGAGGTCGAGATCATGTTGCGAACCCTTATTGCGGCTGTTGAACTCTGTGCTATCATATCGGGTTATTGTGCGAACAAGGTCAAAGTGCACCGCGGCCGTTTGTGATGTGAGATCGAACAACCCTGTATCACACCGCCTCTGATTAGGTGATGACGTGTCTATACGCTCGTTGACGCTCTATGATACTCTCGCCCGATCTGCAATTAAAATCGTTTCCCTCATTCTCTCTGCTTTCAGATAATACAACTGGACGTCACTCCTCAAGTTCGCAAACAGATTCTCTTGGAGCTAACAACACTGTACAAAGCACAATCCCCCTATATCGTCAAATTTCACGGTGCCTTCTTCAGCGAAGGGTCTATATCGATTTGTCTCGAGTATATGGAAGGTGGGCACATATTTGTTGCATCATCTATTCATTTTGAGTTTGCAAGTGACCGATGCAGAGCATGGATCACTGCTGTGCTAATCGACGTTCTTCCTTGAAATAAGTTGTTATGGTTTATTGTATTATGCTGTGAATTACGGACAACACCTTATCCTTGATAGGCTGGTAATCTTCATTTATTCATCCATGTGGTTGTACGTACAGACGATTCTTCTGGTGAATGCTTCTCTCGGTAGAGGCAACAAAAACCCTCAATCATAGTTTCTTTGCTTCCTGTGCTATTTTTCTGCAGAAATTGTGAGGGCACTGGTCAAATTATGAGGCAATAATTGAGTGTGTTGTCTGAAAAAGCAAGCATACTGTCAAATTATGAGGCAATAACTGAGTGTGTTGTCTGAAAAAGCAAGCATACTGTCAAGCTATGAGGCAATAACTGAGTGTGTTGTATGAAAAAGCAAGCATACTGTCAAGCTATGAGGCAATAACTGAGTGTGTTGTCTGAAAAAGCAAGCATACTCGCGCGATGAGAGACAAACCACTCACTATTGATCCAATAATCTATAGGTGGAGCCCTCAGTGACCTGTGTCAAAAATCGGGACGGATTCCGGAAAAGTATTTGTGTCATATCGCAGAGCAGGTATTTGAGTTATGTATGCCCAAGTCGCAAAAATTGGCATGCCCCACGGCTATCAAGTATAAATTCAAGGATCATTTGAATAAATTTGAGAGAATTTGCCGTTTGTTTGTTTGTTTTTTTGTCACATCAGCCGTCGAGGAGTGAGTTAGGCAGAAGACAGAGTACCACACCTCACAATCTTTTTGGCATAGGTATATTTTATCATCGAGGCATTTTCACCTATTAATCTTTTACATCCGGCAAAACTTCTCGCTTCAAGGGCCTCCGGGGTCTACAATACATGCACAAGGATAGGCATCTGATTCACAGGGACATAAAGCCATCAAATCTGTTACTTTCATCCACGGTACGCCCTTTCTGACTATGATTTGCCATTTTCATGTTTGATGCTAAGAGACATCTGGCGAATCGATAGTATTAGATATGCTGCGAGTGTTAATTTAGTCTGGGTGTGTATGGCTTTCCGGTAATGATTAGCTCTCATTGCATGGCACATATAGCTGATACGCGAGTATTTACATTGCTCCAAAATGTGTATGTAGCTGTCTGTGCATATGTCGGTACCGGGAGTATGTGCTAGATTTTGTGAACGTTCGCATTCTATTCGATATAATAGTATAGTTAACAAAACGGGATTCGCCAACCTTTAGGTTGGGCGTGACAATTTTTAGCTTGGGGTCTTAGGCAGTCGTTTTTATTGCAGACGTGTATAGGTAGGACTGGGAGCTAAACCTGAGAGAAATTAATCCCCTCTCCCAAAATATGGCTTTTCTCAGGGTGCTGTTAAAATCTCGGATTTTGGTGTCAGCGGCCAATTAGCCAGTACCATCAGTAGCTGCGTTTCATGGGTCGGTACTGTTACTTATATGTCGGTAAGTCACCCATACATAATTACAATCAATTCTATGCATTATTATTTTTCGAGGAAGTCACACCTCGATTTGTTGATATAGTTTAATATGGCACCTCGTCTGGGTCAGCAAATCGGGTCGTATGTAGGGAAGAAATACAATCGGGGTTCCATGGAAGCGGGGGTGCAGAGAAATATTTTTAACTAATCAATTTTGTAATATTTGATCTTTTTCTAGCCGGAGCGAATCCAAGGGAAATCATATTCTGTGTTATCTGATATTTGGAGTTTTGGGTAAGTTGAGGGCTTGTTAGTGTGTGTCAATTCTGTTCGTAGACTGCTTTCTATTATATTGATGCACTCACACTTATGTATGTATTTCACTTTCATCGTACACGCCCATGCAGCTTAATGTATTAATGTAGCATGAATGACCAAGTTTCAGACCTGTGAGTAGCTGCTCATATCAACATATAACCCTAAATAGACTCTCGGTGATGGAGCTTGCGTTGCACGCATTTCCTTACCCAATTAAGACGGAAGAAGGGGGCCTTGGGTTCTGGGAGCTTTTGGATTATATAGTCGATCAACCTGCGCCAGTATTACCAGCCAGCGAAAGTTTCAGCCCCGAATTCCGAGACTTCTTGAGACTCAGTTTGCAAAAAGATCCGAAAAACAGGCCTACGGCATCTGAATTACTGGTAGGTTTTTTCTGAGACGAATTGGCATTGATTGCTATATTAATTGCCGAACAATCGCATAGAAATGTCATTTTTGTAGCACGTCAGGTTAAATTGAGTTCGCTCATCTCTGTTGGGCGTTGTCAGGCCGATTGAGTACAACCTGTCTGCATTCAATGGCAAATAAACGAGCGCCAACTCTGCTTTGTTTTGGCTACAAAATTCCACTACCAGTGCATACTCGGATGTTTTGCTGACAACTTCAATTATATAGCTCATATTCATATTCCGATTCTGGTCCGATTTTATTTCAGCAACACCCGTGGATTCAGATGCACGACACTTCTGATTGTAATCTATTTGAGTGGGCAAGGCACAATGTGGCAGAGCCTGTTAGGAATTAAGTATTAATCGGCATTTGAATCCCAATTGCCATGGACATTACATCTAAAGACCAATTCTAAAAACAGTACATCTCGTAATGTTCTTAAATGCTGTAGAATGATCTGTAGTCTATTTGTTTGGAACTTCACTTTGTGAGTATATAATGCTATATATTTTGCAGAGGATAAATTCT
>LUCW03001037.1:15000-34552 GCA_001586965.3 Sphaeroforma sirkka | reverse complement strand
ATACAAGCTGTATTTTTTTTGTGACAAAGTTGTTCTCCTTCTTGATGTGTATTATTCATTATAGACGTATCGTTGATTGGGTCACATTATTTCTTGATCAGAACCTGAATATGTGAAAATTGAAGTCTTCTTAAATCGAGGATGCATATGTTTATACAACAATACTCATATAAGTGTAGCTAAACTGATATATTTTTTGTGTGAGGATTGAATATATATCTATGATGTATCATGAGTCTATTATGCGCTTGAAGAATCACACAACGTCGCTTTACCACGGGACATACACTGATCAATACGTTAATTATATCCGTTTACCCATTCATTCTGCTTGTCCACCATTCCTACTGACCAATCCGTTCTTTATACCTGCCTACTCGTTTGTTCTGCCTGTTCATTCCCACAGGGCGATATGATTCGTCGAGTGGTCACTGAAATCGAGGCGCACTTCAAAGAACGCCAGCGCTTACTCGAATCCGATGAATTTCAAGCTGTATGTGGATGTAGTACGTATTTATGACCATGTTATTCATATGTGGGTGTAGTACGTGTTTATGACCTTGTTATTTGTATGTGGGTGTAGTATGTGTTGATGACCTTGTTATTTGTATGTGGGTGTAGTACGTGTTTATGACCTTGTTATTTGTATGTGGGTGTAGTATGTGTTTATGACCTTGTTATTTGTATGTGGGTATAGTATGTGCTTATGACCTTGTTATTTGTATGTTGGTATATTATGTGTTTATGACCTTGTTATTTGTATGTAGGTGTAAGACGTATTGAAGACCTTGTTATATCCTCAACGTCAGCAACAGATCTATAGTAACCACCGTGTATGCCAAGCCTTCTCTCCTCTGTTACCCGTGCGTTTCTCTGTGTCTGTCGGATGCACTTTCTGTTTGACCCTGACTCCTGGGCTGCCTACCGTTTGCAGAATATACAAAACCCTCCAGCCGAGTTCATGTGCGCCGTACGGACACACCACGTGTGCATGATGAGGAATCGTCGCTGCGTCATAGCCTACCAGTAGGTTAACATGCGTGTAGCGCCATCAAATAGTGTGTCACAACCCACATATCACAGACATTCGAATAGCTGTCAATGTGGGGTACCATCGTAGACGCATCAGTACGTTGCTGTGCTGGACAGTCGGCCGAGGAATTCTTTTTGGCTATCGCGTTTCTCTATATGCACAAATAGCATACGCTGTCTGTACATGTGTCCTCGTACCAATAACGTTATCAAATATATCATTGGCTTCTCTTCTTTCCGTTTTTTTTTGGTATTGTGTGTGTGAGGAAATTTCCGTTGCTGAGCTCTGCGATGCTTGTATGTATCCTGAAATGCAACTGCAGATTTGTAAACTCATACACCACGCACGCGTTGATGCCCTTACACACATCCAGTAACATGCTACCAACACACTCTGGTGTGTCGCATTTGTTAACATGCTACCAACACACTCTGGTGTGTGTATATGCATAAACCAACCAAGAGGATATGAAGTTCAGTATACATACACCCACCAACACCCAGCTATTAATAGTTTATTTTATTCTTATTTATTTCTTGAATCGGTTTTCGTGACAGACTGGAAAGGCTGAAGCGGTTGAGGCGTGCGCGGTATCGGTTTGGGAGTGTACTCCCCAATGACATACGAGTAAGTGCATGCTATCGAGTTCATAGGTCAATTGGTTGTTAATGATGCTATATACGTATAATCTCCTATATACGTATATACATGCATGTCTGTAAGATATATATATATATTATGCCAATTACGCATGTACGTATAATCACGCATGTCTGTAAGATATATAATCATGCCAACTGCGTATATACGTATAATCATGCATGTGTGTAAGATATACTTTTATTATGCCAACTACGTATATTCGTATAATCATGCATGTCTGTAAGATATATATATTATGCTAAATACGTATATCCGTACACTTCTGTATGTCTGTACTCTTTCCTGAAAGGGCAACGAGTCCATGTCCGTTAGATTTGACTATGGAGACCTCGCAGTGTTTGAGTCCACGCTTGTAAACGTTTACATACGTGTTAAATACTTGTTAACGTTTCAAATAAGCCGCAGGTTAACGGTCTCCGTGCATGCTATCCTAGACGTTTTTAACTGTACCACTATACGAATTTTCTTCGCGCGCAGAGGAGGTGGAATTCGCGAGATACAGAACAACACACATGCACACACACACACAATGTACGCTAGAGATGAACAACAATACACATGCACACACACACTATGTACACAAGAGATATACAATAATACACATGCACACACACAATGTACACAAGAGATACACAACTATACACAGGCACACACACACACAATGTACACAAGAGATGAACAACAATACACATGCACACACACACAATGTACACAAGAGATACACAACAATACACATGCACACGCACACAATGTACACAAGAGATACACGACAATACACATGCACACAATGTACACAAGAGGTGAACAACGAGAAATATAGCTGTGCTTCATGACAACAAGAAGTATACATATGTGTCTACGCATTCAGCCATACATCCTGTCTATTATGGCTCGATGAACTTGGGTGAATACACATACCACTCGCGAATTTCTGTAATATAGCTGTGTTTTAAGACAACTAGAATCATAGATATGGTTAAATCTCTAGCCATATATTCCGTTTATTACGGCTCGGTGAGCCTGGGTGAATGCACCACTCACTCTCTAATACTTCTGTCCGGTCCTTTTGGATTCCGTTTCTTATGAGTACTTTTCATTGGATGATCCACACCACGTGTTTAACGCCTATCTGTTTCATCGGCCATTCCGTAGAACAACTTGGGTGCGCCCGAGCGAGACTTCTTCCTGGCGTACGACGAGATACTCAACGACTACTCCACTGATGTCAACTTAGATCTCGCTGCGGTAGGTATTTCCCTTGTACTCGCAGTCCTATTTACATATTTCCAGGTGCATGCCTAGTTGAGTCCCAAATCGTTTGCACAGGTCCACCCCTGGGGTGTAGTATGTAGCACTCACTCGCTCTGGTGGTATCAACCTCTCACTGATTAACTTATAACACCACTCCCAGTGAACTGGCAGCCACCGTGTTCCCTCTCACACGTATTGATATTCACTGTTCGTCACACCCAGTGAAGTTAAACTGATTCATAGATTATGGGATGGGATGGGCGCGAAGCTGCATTGCTCGATGAGTATATGACATCTCACTCCATACCTACACAATACAACCAACTCAATACCTACAACACACAACCAACTCCTTGGGTGTATGACATCTCACTCCATACCTACACAATACAACCAACTCAATACCTACAACACACAACCAACTCCATGGGTATATGACATCTCACTCCATACCTACACAATACAACCAACTCAATACCTACAACACACAACCAACTCCATGGGTATATGACATCTCACTCCATACCTACACAATACAACCAACTCAATACCTACAACACACAACCAACTCCATGGGTATATGACATCTCTACCTCCATACCTGCACAATACAACCAACTCAATACCTACAACACACAACCAACTCCATGGGTATATGACATCTCACTCCATACCTACACAATACAAATCAACTCAATACCTACAACACACAACCAACTCCATGGGTATATGACATCTCACTCCATACCTACACAATACAACCAACTCAATACCTACAACACACAACCAACTCCATGGGTATATGACATCTCACTCCATACCTACACAATAAACCAACTCAATACCTACAACACACAACCAACTCCATGGGTATATGACATCTCACTCCATACCTACACAATACAACCAACTCAATACCTACAACACACAACCAACTCCATGGGTATATGACATCTCACTCCATACCTACACAATACAACCAACTCAATACCTACAACACACAACCATTCAGAATCAAACACCGCCGGGATCACTGTTTATAGACGTGAGACCGCTGAAGAATGTGGGCACCATCATGACAGGTAGGTTTCCCACGCCCTAATGGTTAGGATTTAAAGTTTTAGGGTTTAGGGTTTTGAGTATTGGGGTTTGAAGCTAATGCTGTGGCCTCTCTGTGAACGTCTCGCGAAATTATTCATACAGTACTACAATCATTAGACTAGTAACTCCTGTACCTTTGCACGGTCAAATATCTCACCTCAATGTAACCGAACGAATGTAACCCAACGAATATATCCCAACGATTCGTCGACTGTAAAACGGGATGTTCTGTAGACAACTTTACGCCCCTATCTTTACTGATTCAACACCGCTTACACCTGCAACCTGTCCTGAATCTCAGAAAATGGACCGCTGCGTCTCACGATGAACAAACAGGAGAATGTGCGCTGGTCAAACGAAATCGAGGACTTCATTCGCCAGGGCATTCTGGAACGGGTGCACTCCACCAGCGGATGAACCCCCCAACACACCTCCACAACACTCGAAAGGTGTGGGTGTAATGCACCTCTACAACACTCGACAGGTGTGAGTATAATGCACCGCTAAAAGCACTTTGGACACGTGTGGGTGTAATACACCTCTAAAGGCCCTCTCGACATGCGTGTGTGTTCCATCTCCGTAGTAGTCACTGAGTGGATCCAGGTGTATTCGTATGTAACTGACTGAGGCACATGTGTGTGCTCATATGTACTGACTGTGGCACACGTGTGCGCTCATATGTAACTGACTGTGGCACACGTGCCAGAGTGCGCTTTACATACTCTTACACACAGTGCACAGGCGTAGGCGTAGTACCAACCAAGTGTTACACACGCATCGTAGACGTCGCCGATGTATGAGCATTGCACCTGCCAGCCCCAAATGTATTGCCCAGGTGCATGTCTGCTGCCATCGGTTTTGGGTGCAAAGGTGTGTAGCATCTCACGCTGCCTTGGTACAAGGACCGGTCCTGTCCGGATACACAAAGGACCGGGCCAGCGGAGACGCATATAGGGCCACGCCCAACCCCTTAACCGCGGGTGCTGTGTGTGCGCGTAGTTCTCACGCGCCGAAGCAGCTCAGCATCACCACACGACCCAATGCATTGGAGCCATTTGGTATAGAAGAGGTTGCATGCGCAAGAGATAGCCATAGTTTGAGCCACACGCAGGTGTTATGGAAGCGTACAGAGGCACATGCACGTGCAATGCGATCATACGCGTGCAACCAAACTACACCGAAATCTCCCCTGCCACATTGTGCATAAGCGACGGCCTGTATTTGTGTGAGTATACTACACTGTCAGACGCACATATATGAATGATGGGCGTCGTGTGGGTCATAGCGCAGTGCGTGTGTGCGTCTAAGGACTTCACGCCGGAGAGTAAGCCTATCCCACGTGTGCACGTGACTGTCGGCTGTGACTATAGCCCACAGCAGCGCGCAGGCGAATTGCGATAAACACATACACTGCAACTGCGAAAACTCCAATGCAAAACTGAAAGGAGGAGACACCATGTCAATGTCACTATCAACTACTACGCCACCCCGGTCAGTGGGACATATAGGGCTGGTGATATGTGTGACTAGGGTTTTAGGGTTAGCTTTTAGGGTTTTAGGGTCGGCTTCAGGAGACCGATCATCGACAAGGAATGGGGATTACGCTTCTGGGTGGGGGTTGTCGGGGCGTGTGGCTGTGAGTGTACACTTGGGTGAATGTCTGTACGAGAGAGAATCAATGCCCAGTACCACATCAAACGGTGTGGGTAAGGCCGTTCATAAAGTTTTAACGCTATTCCGCCAAACGTTATGTGAGGGGTACCCTGATATATACTCACAAGGCAGTGAGGTGAACGCGTTGCTGCAACTGCAATGGTGGTGTTGGTAGGTAGACTCGCCTGCCCTTTGTTTCATCGACGCAATCGATATACGTTAGTACGTGATGAGTGTAGGGCAGTCTAGGCTTGTTTTCCCGTGGTTGAGGTGTGCGGCGAGCCCTAGTGTGTGCTCCCAGGTGCGCATAAATGGGGCCAATTGTACCCCGATAAGTCCGAATAGTGGAATTGGTACTCTAGTCTGCTCTAGCGAGTTATATATAAATCAACGTTTTATTTGAACAGAGGTGACATATGTTAAGAAGTATTTCTACGGTGAGGAGAGGCACCTATCAATAGCGCAATAAATGACAAGTAAACGTATTCAATACCGTGTACAGCAACGGGCCCGTAGCCAAATACACGTTGACGAACTGACTGTACTGCAGCTGTATACATAGGTAACACCAATCTCAAATCTAGGTCTATGATCTCAACACGGATGATCCAAGATGATCCAAGACAACAATCATAATCCAATGTCAATTGCATACCACTATAGGCTACAACTGGCCACGTATCTATATCTAGCCCACCCAAGGTCAATTACATACCACTATAGACTACAACTGACTACGTATCTATATCTAACCCACCCAATGTCAAATACATACCACTATAGGCTACAACTGACTACGTATCTATATCTAAGCCACCCAATGTCAATTACATACCACTATAGGCTACAACTGACAACGTATCTATATCTAAGCCCCCCAATGTCCATGTCGTACTGTGCATTCCAATACATCTCACCCCGATACTATGTGGTATCTAGACGACAGACCGCTCACTTTTGTGTGATAATGGTGTTAGCTGGCCAACGCACACGACTCTCTCGCGCATCAGGCACAAAATATTGCACTTGCAGTAAGACATGGTACACATACACGCGGATATCGACGATCAAATCTTACGACAGGTGTAAACATGATTACTCTAGATGTATGTACTTGCAAAGCAGTCGCAGACTGAGCGCGCATAGTACACATTCGATTAAGTCCCAATTTAATTTGATGATACCTTCACGGTTGTCATGACGACGCCTGTACATAGATGTTCAATAATGGCAACGCCTCTAACCTTCCGAAGGACATGTGTACCATTACAAACAATAGATGTGATTCATACAGACGGTACACTTCGACCCGTCAAAGTGTTTAGTTTGCGCCTATACTCTTCTCAGCCTATCCCCCCTAGGACCACTAGTGCACACATTAAATACGCCAGCAGTAACACGAGTGTGTCGTTTATGGCCAGCTAGCTCCGGCATACATTGCACCGAATTTTTTGCACGGGATGTCAAAACGTGTCATGTTGTCATGTGATGCGTACTATGTTTGACACGCGCTCATTCAGACAGTGCAAAAGCATCACTGACGCGTTTGGTCAGAGGTGGAAAAAACAAGCCCTGCCACCCGCCTACACAACCTAACTATATGTGCAATATGTATAGATTGAGCATGTATGATACAACTATATCTGTAATATATATAATGTGTGAGCACGTATGTTACAATTATATGTGCAATATATAAAATGTGTGAGCATGTATATTACAACTGTATCTGCAATACATATACAATGTGTGAGCATGTATGTTACGACTATATGTGCAATATATATAATGTGTGAGCATGTATGTTACAACTATATGTGCAATATATATATATATATATATATATATATGTGTGTGTGAGAGAGAGAGAGAGAGAGCATGTATGTTACAACTATATGTGCAATATGTATATATAATTTGTGCTCATGTATGTTACAACTATATGTGCAATATATATATATAATGTGTGAGCATGTATATAACAACTGTATGTGCAATATATATATATATGTGTGTGTGTGTGTATGTGTGTGTGTGTGTGTATATATATATATATATATGAGCATGTATGTTACAACAGAGTCCAACACGTCTGCGTTTGTGTGCGAGATCACATTCACTAAGCACCTCATATATGAACACGTATACACCAAGTTACACCAAGTATGGCTACTCCATGCGAAGCTCGCATGCAGCGAGGATGCAGTCTCGAACCAAAAACTATAACAACACGTATACACCAAGTTACACCAAGTACGGCTACTTCATACGAAGCTCGCATGCAGCGAGGAAGCTCTGTCTATAACCAGAAACTATAACAACACGTAATACAGGCAAGTCATTCCCAACCTGGCTGGGGAGTCGTGTATAAAACGACATTGATTTAATATCGCATTGTCATTTGGTTATGTACAGAACCAACTACAAACACCGTTTATTTATACGGACCCACCTGATGTGCTTCAGGGATGCAGCTGTACCACCACTTCAAATACAGCCGATGAGATGCCGGTTGTTGGCCAGACCCATTAATAGGCCCCCCATTAGAAAGTAACTCTACAAAGCTACACCAGCAATTCGAGGGCAATATTTAAGAAAATTATAATCGCTAGTGCTATAGATATGTACCCTGCTAATTGTACCGGGTGCTTTAGGACAATACCACCAGCAATCACACATCCACCCACCCCAGGGTATGCCTATATGAATATACCAACTGTCCTGTCCCTAAAAGAATGTACCGACTGTCCTGTCCCTACAAGAATGTACCGACTGTTTTGTCCTACAAGAATATACCGACTGTCCTGGCGCTGGGTGTCTGGTCCATTGCGTTGGCCCAGCCGTTCTTGTGGACCTCATCCATCGCCCGGGCCCAGTCTCTGGTGTCGCTGTTATTACACTCCGTCACGCGTTCACCAAAGTACTTGCCATCCCGCCACTCGCACGTGACCTTGTTGAGCTCCTCGATCTCAATCAGAAACGAGTCGTGCCCGTGTGGGGACTTGACCGTGTGCAGCAGAGAGTTGGGCATGCACAGCGCCATCTCGCGCTGCAGCTCTATTGGATATAGATTATCAGAGTCGATACCCACCACAAGGGTCCGATGGGGTAGGTCTTTCAGTATATTGCAACAGCGTTCGCGTATCGCCGACTCTGTATGCATCGCCACACCACTGTCCTGTCGGCTGATCCGTTGCCTACCCACATCGTGCGAATCCAGTGTCATAGTCAGATGGGCGTAGCACGCTCCGTCGAAGCGCTTCACAAACTTCTCACCTTGATAGCGCAGATACGATTCAACCGAAAACAGATCATTATCTCGTACATAGGCATTCGCACCTAGATCACAATCTTCATCACTCTCACTCTCATTTTCGGACGAGTCTAAACCTATTTTCTTTGAGTTTGGCACTGCGTCTAGTTCCGGTTTCTGGTGTTTTTGACGGGCGAACCTTGCTGTGATCGACTGAGGTGTACGATAGGTGAGCATTGCAGCCATACGCGCGGCATATAGACCTTTATCGGGTCTGGGATACTCATGTATCTCTGGTACTTCAGTGCCAGTTGTGCTATCCTTAGCACATACACCCCGTTTTCCTCTGTAATGGTTCATGTAATCTCCATGCTGCCATGTCGCGTCACTGTAGATGGCGAATCTCTGTGAGTCTCCCAATCCAATTGCCCAGTCAGGGTGCTGTGCGCAACCAGCGACGAGTAATAACTCGCTCACAAAGTCGGGATAACTAGCAGCCATTTCTAAGGCGAGCATGCTTCCCATACTACCACCCGCAGCCATAGTGAGATGCGTCACTCCCAATACCTTGGTGAGCAGCTCTTTCTGTGCGTTTACGTTATCTCTCATAGTAACACGCGGAAAAAATTTTCCATACGCCCGTGTTCGTGTACACTTGGCATCCGTGCACTTACAGTGCTTTTGGCTTGCCGGGTTGAGTGTCAGAGGGCTTGCACTGCCATAAGGACTTCCTAAATAATTCACACACACTACATAGTATCTATCGAGATCGAGCAACTTGTTGGGACCCGCGCCAATTAAACAACTCCACCATTCTGCGACATTTGTATTTGATGTTAGGGAATGACCAACAAGTACACAATTATCACCTGCGCTATTAAGTGTGCCGTATGTTGTATAAGCCAACGGACAATTGATTAAGGAACGTCCACACTCGAGTTCAAAAGAAGGGAGATGTGCCACGGATACCCCCGGAGGGACACCTACACGATCTGCTTTCATGTGATCATCAGGTATCGTCTGTGATTCGACCGGCATTTTTCTTTAAACAGTATGATAAGAGTATTAGATTATATTTATGTGTATCTATGCGATCCCTGAAGTATCGTAGCCCCCTTTTTCACTAAAAATGAATATCAAAAATCAAAAATTAAAAATTGAAGTCTGCAATTGCCTCCGTCAAAATGTCAACAAAAAAAAATATTAATAAAAATTAGTCCAGTAAATACCACAAAAATATCATGAAGTTCATAAATCATGAAGTATGAACAGTCACCCCTCATCAATGCTCGGTTCGTAAATATTCACATATTTTTAATTAGTTCTCTTCGTCTGTAATTCAAGATTGCAAAAATTAATCCCCTCAGCCCTCAGGCCTCAGCCCACTCAGATCTCAGTAGTAGATTCCTCTGAGAATATCCACTCTCCGTAAACAACACTTCACAGACCACAGGCCACGCCGCCACTACGCCCCACGGTCCCATAGGTATTTGTAGTTTTTTACACACAGCAAGTCAGCAACACAGAGTCTGATACACTGACACAGCCAGTGGCACATATGCACAGCATACACCATACAGGCCTGGGGGTCCGGGGGGAGCGAAAGAAAACTCAAAAGCACACAGTCGACACACACACGGCACATAAAATTGAGAAATCGAGGGTATTTTAGATTGTGCCGTGCTGTTGCAAAATTCAAAAGTGCCTGTTCACTTCAAAGTTCAGTGTTGAGTTATTGACTGATTGCCGCTGAGTTTCCTCTCTCAGAGACTCAGCCTCGGCCCTCAGTGTCTCCTCACAGTGCACGGTCACACCTGCCTGTGATAGACTGATAGCAGTCTGGTCACTGGTCTGGTGGGGGATTTTTTTGGGGGGTCAATGATCAGCCGACACTCTTTCGACTCTCGATCAACTCTCGAGTCCTTCTGCCACTAAAAAACCGCGATGAAGACATCATTGTTTTTATTAAAAAAATCGAAACCACTTTTCTTTTCATAAAACTCGAGAAACAAGTACCGATTTGACAAAACCCGCAAAAAAAAGCCAAAAGATAAAATACAGAAATATTAAAATGTAATAAATGAGAAATATGATTGGCTAATCGGAAGTCTTTCCTTAATGTTCACGATATATCATTGGCTGTAACAACTATGCTTTTGAAGAGTAATAAACGCCAGACCGGCATGCAGTGACGATTGCAGCCTGCGGCCTACCCTACAGGTAATCGAGGACTCGAAGGAGTTGTTTATATTTATACACTTTCATTGGATAACGTTTACTTCTAACCTGGGGCTGGTCAAACTGTAGAGTGTGGACTGTGGACTGCGACTCTGAGAGTCGTGGACTGTGGAGTTAAGACAAAACTAAACCCAAAAGTGTCGTGAGGTGTGGTGCCATAGACCCATAGTCCATACTGAGGCAGAAAGTGAAAAGTGAAAACTAGACCCTGGGTCCTGGTCCTGCACCCTACGTCCTGAGATAGGGACCTGCTCCGAGGCTAGTATGTCCTAGGCCCTATAATACAGGTCTTTTTTAGGGTTTAAACTGATATCAGAATAGCCTGGAGCGGGCTAAAATTCTTAAGCCAATGAATGCATTGAAGTGCTGTTGTTATGGTTGTGCAATCAGTAGTATGTGTAGATCAGTAGATGTACATAGTTATTTTTGTTTTCGTTGATTTCTATTTATAAATATTTTCATTGTTATTCTTTATTTTTAAACAAACTACGCAATTTCCTTTTTTTTTTTGGCTTGATTTTAAAAAAATCTATACAAACCAAATAAAAAACAACAACTAAAATATAATCTGACTCAGACCATATCGGACAGGCATGAGTCAGGTTTCTCGGGTATCAGGCAGGAATTCCGCCTAGTAGTAGTAGTAGTAGTTGTAGTCACAGGACACGCAAAAGTCAAAAATGCACAAAAACAAATAAACAAACAAACAGGAGAGGAGAGCCCCGGGGTGGGCCGGTGGGCGGACATTCATGTGACGCCCTCCTGCTATTTTTAAAATTAACTCTGGGGTAATTGGGTGATTGTCATCGGAAATCTGAATCACAACAACAGGCGAATGAAGAAGACTCGTTGTCCGTCGAAGCCAATGACCCCCTTCTGCAGAATGTAAACACTGAACATTAACAATATATATGTACCGCAGTTACGTTTCCAACGCACAACCTCTGCTCTCAATCATTAGTTCAGACATTTCTGTAAAACTATAACACTACTACAATATGACTCACGATACCTACGATGAGGACCGAGAGGGCCATGGATTCGCCACCCTTGCTCTTCACCACGGACAACCCTTAGACTCCGATCACAGAGCTCGCGCTCCCCCAATCTACCTTTCATCATCCTTCGCTTTCAAGGTGTGTGCTCAATTTGTGTGTGCTTGATTTTTATGTGCTTGGTTTTTGTGTGCTTGATTTTTGTGTGCAATAATAGTATTGATAATGATAACTACAAGGTCTGTGAAGTCGAGAATGTGGAAGGTAAGGTAATCTACGCTGGAAACAGTACTGCGTCACCAACTGTTCCAACACTTTTCGTAGTCAATTCCAATGGGCAAATTTTAGCTGTTCAACCCATGAGCGCCCTTGAGTATGACGTGCGTCACAACCGTTCGGCCCTCTTTTCGTAAATCAAAATCGTTCTGTTTTTTTCTCTCCGCTAATGCATATCACACTGTTTTCTTCGGTCATAGTCTGCTGAACATGGAGCGAAGCTTTTTGCCCTTCAGGAACTGGGCCCAATCTACACCCGAATTATGAACCCCACAAACCACATGTTGGAATACAGGTATGTCAATTACATCAGTCACTATATTTCTTTGACGCTGATCGCATGCTTTCTTTCGCCTGTGATTTGCCGGTTGGTCGGGCTGTGGACGTAAGTATAATCACTACCGTCACATTTGTGATTCACACAAAGTATGTTCTATCCGCAATTTACTCACTCATCTTCGCTCTCTACCGCACAGAATCGCAAAGCTAGAAGGATCAAAGTGTGATCTCGATGGTGCCCACCCTTCTGCCTTGGTTGTATCTAGTGGTCAGGCTGCTCAGATGCACGCTATGTTGACTATCTGCCAGACCGGTGACAACTTCCTCGCCAGCAGGTACGTAAACCTCACAATGGAATAACGAATACTATTGATACTCGCCAGCAACGTGCTTACGGAATGAAATAAGGTCACGTAGACTTTATCTCATGGCACTGTTGGTCAAGACCCACTGCTGAGGTTCACTTTCGTGTGCTCATGTGTTTGGTGCTCATGTGTTTGCGCACGCCTTTCACACACCCAGCAACCTGTACGGAGGCACCTACTCGCAATTCGCCCACACATTCCCCGGGATGGGAGTTAAGGTCAAATTCTTCGACTGCACCAAGCCTGAAGACATTGAGAGCCTTGTCGACGACAATACCAAAGCCGTGTACATCGAGACCATCGCCAACCCGTCGTACGCAGTTGCCGATTTCGAGGCTATTGCGCGTGTGTGTAAGAAGCTGGAGCTACCCCTCGTGGTTGACAACACGTTTGGCATGTGTGGCTACGTCTGTCGGCCTTTAAAGTTCGGGGCGAATATCGTCGTGGAATCTTGTACCAAATGGATCGGAGGACATGGTACAACTATTGGTGGAGTTATTGTCGACGGTAACAACTTCGACTGGAGTGTCAAGAAGAAGGACGGTACCTCCAAATTCCCCCTGCTGAACGACCCATGTCCAGGTGTGTATTTAATAATTATTGAGTGTAGAGTGTAATGTTTACGTACAACTCTGTAGTGTTTACGTACTACTCTTCTCGTGTCCTTTGCACGATTTAATGTTCATCCTTTGTGTACTCTGGTCGTTCTAAGTTGCCTGCAGCTGAAGCTCATGAGGAAGTCACGTGTTCGTGTGTTGCATGTACCGGCTTACCTTCCTGGTTCAATTTATATTCAACTCGTGTACAAACCATCATCTTCCCTTCGAATCTACTCCTCAGCGTATGCATGCTAACTTGCACTCGAACGCTTCATATACCTGCACAGCATACCATGGATTGAACTTCAATGAGGTGTTTGGGCCTGAGGGCCCCTTTAAGTGCAACATGGCCTTTATTTTCCACGCTCGTGTTATTGCTCTCCGTGATATGGGTGGATGTCAGAACCCCTTCGGCAGTTTTCAACTGCTCATGGGCCTGGAGACTCTTGGTCTAAGGTGTGTGGTTGTGCTGTGTGTGAATACTTCTGCATAGGATAGCAAATTTGTGCATCAACGATTCTATGAATGGGTCAAAAATATATATATATATATATATATCAGAACATTCCCAGCAACTTCTTTGTATTACACTACTTTAACGTCGTAGTCTACCAGGTGAATTTGTGAACCCACACAACCTAGTACATACACACCATCCGACTCATTCCATACCCTCCTCACCCACAGAGGTCGTGCACACTGTGACAACGCCAACCGCTTGGCTGCGCACCTCGAGTCCCACCCAGAGGTCGAGTGGGTGAGTCATCCGTCGCTCAAGTCTCACCAGTCTAACAACCAGGCCAAGACGTACTTCCGCGAGGGCAAGTTCGGATCAGTGCTATCCTTCGCGCTGAAGGGTGACGGAAAGGCGCGCGGCGCTAAGTTTATTGACGGTGTGAAGCTGGCTTCGCACTTGGCCAATGTGGGAGACGCTAAGACGCTTGTGATCCACCCTGGTATGTTTGTGTGGGTGATGTGTTTAGTCACTTGTTATTCATGGTATGTTTGTGGGGGTGTTGTGTTTAGTCACTTGTGATCCACCCTGGTATGTTTGTGGGGGTGTTTGGTGTCTAGTCACTCGTGATCACCCTGGTATGTTTGTGGGGGTGATGTGTTTAGTCACTTGTTGTTCATGGTATGTGTGTGTGGGTGTTGTATGTAGTCACTTTTGATCCACCCTGGTGTGTTTGTGGGGGTGTTGCATTTGTGTGCACAATAAACGTTATCGAGGAGTGTGCTGTGGTTATGCTGTTCTGTGGGGTGGAGTGTCTACCGGTTAGGTACAGAGAGTTGGGCACGGGCCTCCTCCTGGATTCGGATGCGCATATGCTTACCTGAGAATAGTGACTTAGATTTAAATAGGAATAGTAACTTATATATATACCCTTGGCGATACATGCGGCGCTATAGAACGTAAATAGTATGTTAAAAGCATGACTGTCGTTTACGGCTGTGTATGTTCTGTATCCGGATGTAGGGTATCGTATCTTGCCATTCACTCACACTACTATGTACATACACTTCACACTACTACACTAACCAAAGAACCCTTATTCTCTCGCAACTAAACCCTAAAACTAACCAACGCATCCTAATTCTCTCGCAACGCAGCATCCACCACCCACCAGCAGCTGTCAGCCGAGGAGCAGGATGCGGCGGGTGTATCGCCTGGCATGATCCGTGTGTCTGTGGGTGTGGAAGACTACGAGGACATTGTGGCCGACTTTGAACAAGCCATCCAGCAAGCCTAGAGGTGCAGTGAGTGAGTGACTGAGTGCGGCACTAGAAAGATTATTAGTATGAGAAAAAGGCTGGGTGGCACGTGGGAGTGCGCCTCGGGCGCTTCTCTAGCCAACATACTCCTGGCCGATATATACGTGTAATTATATATATATACATATACATATACATATATATATATATATGTAGTGGATCAGTCTGACAGGTCCATTTGGCAAGGCAGAACACCTTCTGCACAGCAGAATGCACTCATATGGTGCCATGCCCAGTGTGACTAGATAGACCCAGCGCTGTAACACTTCTGGTGACTACAGAGGGCTGTGCGCGAGCGCGAGAATATATTGCGGTGAAAATAAACTATGCGAAAGACCCATCAGCGGTTGTTGCAGTAAGACTATGGTACCCGTGTATTGTACGTACGTACACCGTAGATGGAGTACAATAGCCGCATGCTATGTATGTCTGGAATATATTCTTTGTGCACCGCAGGTATGTGTGTGCAAGTCCTTTGTGCGCCATGAATAGTGTAAAGCCTTCTCTCGCCACATTCGGATTTGGGGCTTGTGTAGTTCTGTCGCATTCGTATGTGACAGTGCAAGTATTGTGGTGCGCAGTGGACACTCACTGGTGCAAGCACGGTGTTGCGCCCAATCCCTGAGAGTGGTATTTATCTGTGGTGTGTTGTTTGTGCTTGTTGTAATTAGGCACGTGTTATATACCTGTTATGTATGCTACCTTCCTTCCCAAGTCACATACTATCTGATTCTAGAAAGTAGCACTGTACACGGACTATAAAACAGTTACTATCTATAGAGACTTCTGTTTTTACTGAGATGCACGCCAGCAGACCTTTATGTATGGGTTCGTGTACATACCATGTATGCTACACACATACTAACTACACAGACTATAAAACACATACTATCTACACAGACTATAAAACGCACACTATCTACATAGACTATAAAACGCACACTATCCACATAGACTATAAAACACATACTATCCATAGAGACTGCTGTATTGCCAGCAGATTTCTATGTAGCGTAATATGGGGCGTTAGGACTTTCGCACAAGTCGGTAAGTGGTCATCTTGAACACGCAAGGCACAACCATAGTAAGATGTCATGGAGCCAATACTCCGCACTTACGTTCTCTCGTAGGGCTACTCGCGCAATGCGTCGGGACAATCACATCTACATAGGCCAGGGTTTAAGGTTAAAAACCAAGATGAATCACCCGTTTCACTAGCACGGTTTGAGGCTTTATTTGTTCTTCATTTGAAACTTACTGATCGCTATGCGGTATTACTGGTCATCGTAGTGATCTGCCCACTCTACGCAATAGTCTGCTCCCAACCCAACATATGGGTTTTAGGGTTTTCCTTTGTCATCAGCGTATCCCGTCACAACACAGTGCAGTGCTCCTTGTGTTATTCGCCTCATTGCACTCACACGGCACGTTCATGTCCACACAAAGTGGTTATAGTTTATGTACACCACTTACGTACACACAAAGTGCTTATAGAATATGTACACCTCCACCTACGTACACACAAAAGTGCTTTTAGATTCTATACACCTGCAATTATGTCCAAACAGTGCTTATAGGTTATGTACACCAACTATGTCCACCCAAAGTGCGTATACGCATTGGACTTGCTCCATTGCACCGCTGATAACTGACCCTCCCATGGACTTATTCCGCGCCGGCGCGTGTGTGTGACGGAATAAGCGCCGCCTATCTCCTCACCCCCCTCCCCGGTTCGCCCTCGCACCCGTCCCGTTATCGCACCAACTTAATACGGTACTGCAACAGCAGGAAAGTCAGCAACTGCCCCAACAGAAACAGACCCGTCAACACGAAGATGTCCAGAGCGTAGTTCTCCACTTCAAATCCTAATTCATCCAGCAACTGGTTGGCCTCCACCGACAAGGCTTCAGCGCCTAGAGCTACCCCTTGGAAGTTAATGTCCTTAGAGAAGGTGTGGGGTGTAGGTACGGGTGGGTGGTTAGCTAGGGTTGTAGGGTTATGTGGCTAGGGTTGTAAGGCTGCATATATAGGTACGCATTGTAAGTTAATGTCCTGAGAGGTGTGGAGTGTAGGTACGAGTGGGTGGTTGGCTAGGGTTGTAGGGTTATGTGGCTAGGGTTGTAAGGCTGCATATATAGGTACGCATTGTAAGTTAATGTCCTGAGAGGAGAAGGTGTGGAGTGTAGGTACGAGTGGGTGGTTGGCCAGGGTTGTAGGGTTATGTGACTAGGGTTATAGGGTTATGTGGCTAGGGTTGTAGGGCTGTTCATATAAGTACGCGTTGGAAGTTAATGTCCTGAGAGAAGATGTGGAGTGTAGGTACGAGTGAGTGTGTTAGATATGCATGGCGTGTGGGTGTGTGCTTAAGGTTGTAGGGCTATGTGGTTAGGGTTGTAGGGTTGTATATATAAGTACATGAAAATGTGACATTCTTTTGAGGTATGACGGTTGGTGGTGACTGACGAACTTGCGGCACTGTTCTATGCTTAGCTTACGCACACAAGATTTGTTTTACGAGCTTGTACACACACACCATAGCTTCATAAACAAGCATGTACACACACCATAAACAAGCATGCACACACACCATATCTTCATAAACAAGCATGCACACACACACTGGCACTCCCCTATGGGCAATAATGCCTTGTGCGTGTGGGTGAATGTACTTGGATGATACAACGCCAATCAAACAATTCAACAGCACGAGACAACGAGTGCCACGCAATGAGAACAAATGCGTTAACATTTGTCCCCAGACTGGACGTAGGGGAGAACACCCGCACACACAAAACCGGTACAAACAAATACGTACGATACTTGATGCAGGAGAGAACACCACACAAAACCGGTACAAAGCTGTGATATGCACGCACAGGCCACACCTTCAATTCGTTGATAACGAGTGCCTCATACGCGTAGTTGAAGAAGCTCAGATAGTGCACCCAGGCAGCCCACGACGGCATAGACCCGCTATTGTTAAACAGGTTAGTCAGCGATAGAGACAGCAGGATCACCAACGACGCTACCAGAAGTGCCAGGGCTCGGTTGGTGATGGCAAGGCCGACGAGCATGCAGATAGACGCAGCCGTCAGGTTGCAGAGCGTCAACACCGTGATGAATCTGTGTGTGTAAGTGTGGGTAGGTGTGTGTGTGTGTGACAGAGTGTGTGTGTGATGTGAAAAGATACATACACGGTTTAACACATACATACACGGGCGAACAAAAGGAGAGACGTACGCCCTCGCACAGCAGATACTTACACGACAAAGTGCACGATCCCAGCACGCATGTCCATGAGAAAATAAAAGAGGGTGCCGGTGAAGATGGGTGGGATGATACGCAGCAGCACTGTGTCGAACAACAGTTTAGAGAGAAAGAAGCTGCCCGCTTGATAGAACCCATTCGCACGCTCGTGCAGAAACCTGAGGCCGGTAGGTATGGAGGGTAAAGAGGTCGGTATGAGACGAAGTGGTATATTTAAATTATTACAGTTGGAGAAAGAGGTGGGTATGAGACGGAGTATTATATTTAAATTATTACAGTTGGAGAAAGCGGTAGGTATGAAACGGAGTGATATGTTTAAATTATTGCAGTTAATTGAGTTTATCCTATCGCTCGCACGAAGCTACCAAGACCGTGCAATGCAAATTAATTGCTGAAACATACGACTACTCATACGACATAGCCTGGTGGAACATACGACTATTCATGCGACATAGCCTGGTGAAACATACGGCTACTCATACGACATAGCCTGGTGAAACATACGACTACTCATACAACTTACAAGACGCGCTCGGACTCGAAGACCTCCAGACAGGTTAGTCCTCCGAACGACAAGAACGCGCACAGCAGCAGCAACGCACCCAGCTGCTGCTGCACCTGAGAAATGATCTGCCCATCCAAATTGTCCTGTAATGCCCCGACACCTGCAGACTCCCAGGTGAGATACGAAGGTTAGTACGCCCCGGAGAAAAGGAGGTTGGTACTGTTGGGTGGTGTATGTGACAGATTAATGAGATGTAGCTGTGGTGGTGTGTTGTGGATGTGGCACGTGAGTTGGTGGCGTA
>LUCW03001036.1:10000-20000 GCA_001586965.3 Sphaeroforma sirkka | reverse complement strand
TTGAAACTCAGAAAGTGATATAGAATCATTCAAGGAAGCTTGTCACGCAACCGCCTTTCATCTCAGTGCGCACGTGGTTGTCCGGTTTATTATATGCTGCTCATTTCTGGGGATGTCAACATACAATACAGAGTGATTCTACAACAGATGATGCTGGCGATGCGACAACAAGTACAGGAGAAGTTACCCAAACTGTCACGGGATCAGAGGAAGAACAAAGCAGCAGGGGCGAAAGCACAATTGAAGAGCAGGCCAGTGTGGATGCGGTAGAAACTAGCGATGCAAGTGAGAGCGCAGATCAGAGCCAAAAGAATAATGATGGTGACATCGTTCCAAACGAAAGTGATGACGACGAGGATGGTAAAGATGATACTGGAGGCGATGCAAAAGAAGTGCACGCTCAGAGCCAATCGTTGACAACCCCGAGCCAAAATGACGAGGCCAGTGTCGGGGAGGAGGATGCGAGTGTAGAGACCGGGGATGCAGGTAGGATTAAGGTATCTGACGAGTCTGATATGAAAGAAAACTGAGAAATGGTATACATAATGTGATTATGCAATGAATGTAGTGAGGTGCATAGACACTGAAAATCGGTCGTTTGAGTGCATGTCAATTTGAAATACCTAATCTGTCATTAACAGTAGGGCTATCTTCATTGCTCTCTGCAGGTAATGTTGTGACAGCAGAAAACCTTTCAGAAAAGGGAATAACTCTGGACGATCTGGAGGGTCAATGTAAGTTGATATTGCGTGACTGAGTCCTTCATTGATTTTGAAATGTACTTGAGCTTCTAATGGTGTGGATAGCCATTACGAATGTGCGTTGAGTTTTAAAAATCACACATTGATTCAGTGGATATAATATATATATATATATATATATATCAATCTATATATATATATATATATATATATATATATATATATATATATATATATATATATATATATACATCATAACACACACACACACACACATATATATATAAATACACACACATATATGTATGTATACATATGCATACACATGCATATGTGATAATATATATATATATATATATATATATATATATATATATATATATATATATGTATAATATATATATATATAATATATATATGTATATATATATATATATATATATATATATATATATATAATATATATATATATATATATATATATAACTATGTGATATTAATGTTATAATGACGCATACACCATCTCACATACCACAACAACAACAAACATCACCATCATCACGCACAACACACATATCAACACACATTTTATATATACATATATATATATATATATATAATATATATATATATATATATATATATATATATATATATATATATATATATATATATATATATATATATATATATATATGTATATATATATATACACACACACACACACACACACACACACACACACACACACACAATACACACACACACACACACACATATCACACATATATATATATATATATATATATATATATATATAAATATATATATTATACTTATTGTAGTTCTCAATCATTATTTCTCATTTTGAAGTTTTAATTTTGTATTCAAGTCATATGCAATTAGTCTGACGTAGAATGCGCTCGAATATTCAGCTGTGCATTCGAGAAGTGATTGCAACTGAGCTCGTCACCAGATGATTGTACATAGTATGAGTCACCGATAACACTGCATCTTATAGAAATGCTTTTAGTCTCACACAATCGTACAGAACTGACTCTGTGTATACTTCGCTTATCATAGAGCTTCTAGACATCACACTTTTTACTGTAATCAGCGTTGGATGATTCACTCGCACAACGTCTCGCTCTAGTCCTGACACTCTTATTTCCTTCACGCTTTGCACAGCCGCACCTTCGGAGAGCAAACTATATATTGTAACAGGCGTTACAGGGCTGTTTGCGTTTTTGCTGATTGGTGCATACGTAGTGTTCAGAAGGAAACCGAATTGGTTCCGAGGTGAACCTAATTACGATTTGGAGATGAGTAGGCGGGTGACTCCCGCTGACAATGGACAAGTGAGTGTGAGAACCACAAAAAACCTTTTGAACATCGTGTAGCCATGTGGTGGATTTGTATCTTCAGTTTTCGTTGACCTTTTGTGATTGTATATTGTTTCGTTGTAGTTAATCAGAGGTTCATAAATCACGGCGTACTCATGACACCGTATGTCGATTGCTAAGTATGTTTATCTGCCATCGCTTTTCGAAAAGTCAGAAGAAATATCGTGAGAGTGAACTCTAGGCATTTGGAATGGAGTATCTACAGCCAAACCTATACAAATAATTTTGTCTTGTCTGGACTATAATTTTCCGCTCACAGGGCCGATTATAAATACCTATTCATTGGAGTCCTTTGTTTTATAGCACGTCGATATTACTACATGCTACTCCCGGTGCTATTTCGGGGTCTCTTGTTTTTCATTGCATCCATCACGTGAACACAAACTAAGGATATATTATGTATACATTTAGCGCAAATATTCAATCCATGATCGCTGTGGTTCAACCGTAACGCTGTTACAGATTTAGAAATCAAAGTCTTTCAATATGAATACGTAGTCTCTACGGATTTACAATGCGTCGTCATACATCGAGCGTGGCGCGGGACTCAAGATTTGAATAAGATTGAAGTGCGAGTTATACATACACATTATTTTCGTGGTGTCCGATCAAGTGCTTGTGAGGTGTACGACACTTTACCATCACGATATAAATCCAGTGAAAGGCAGTGTTGAATTGTGAAGTATTTTTGTACGCGACTCTTGTTCTACGGTCAATCTTGCTTTGAATTTGTTTAGAATTGTGAAAACAGATCTGATTTATTTATATGGTATACTATTCGTGTTTTCATCTGAGGCACCATCAGACTTACGACTGCGCGAGAGGCGGAGCTATTGTAGCAAAATTTCACTGACAAATCATTCCCTTGTACCACTTTAATAGAGTCCGGCTTACGCTTTCTTAATGGACAATGATAGCGACAATGAAGAGTTCGACGATTGGTGATTGAAAAATAACGTCATCAGAACTAGAGCCCGTTGATTTCGGCCGATGCCACACCCAGTGCAGCCATCATGCCACTCAGGTGGCTGCGCCAGCAAGGATATGATAGCCAGTTATTGCCATGCGAAATCTTAGTGCCATGTACCCTATTCGTCTTGGATACTCGAGTAGACAGTATAGCCTTCCATCGCGTTCACTCGGCAAGCTATAATCACACTTCCATATCGATCAATGCTAAAATGTTCATGACACAGGCACTGGGGAGATTATAGAAAGAATACAGACCTTGGGCAGTATCTGGAAGTAACTATACATAAGGAGTGTTCCACACTAAACCTACCTTCGAGCAATTGACCCTGGGCTCTTAGGATATTCGGGTGCGATGTAGCCAAGCCATGTGATAGAACGCAGGGCGATAATAAAATTTAGGAATTGAATTAAGATGCTGTTGTCAGTCGGTTAATTTAATGGATACTAGAGTTACATTTAAGGATATTTGTGCTTATAATGACACAATATAAAACTACAATAGCCCTTTCACTGCACCAGTATGGACCCAATAACCTTATAACTAAACGGTATCAAACTAAAAGACCTTTACTACACAAACAAGTTTAACTTGGTCCGTGATGTTTAGAATGGTTTATATTGGGTTTTAAGATGTGAGAACAGGGTTTGTATGAAGCTTCTCGTTTTATTTTTTACGCGAGGGTATCAGATATATCCAAGTGCCAATTCCTTCGGAAGATCTCGTGGTACACATTAGAAAATGACTGGAATTACTAAAAAGAGAGGAAACGAAGAGGCAAAAAGCGCTTCTACTATCTGATACGCCAATCAATATATTGACTTATTTATCCATTGCGACCCCATCCGAGTGTAGGCAGAAACTTCTCAATAGCTGCTGGGATTCGGGATTTCAGAGCTAGCATGAATAATGTCTAACATTTGTCAAAAAAAAGTAATTCGAGCGATGATATTCCAAAGTGAGACTTATAACACAAGAAAACATCAATTTGATACTTGATGACTACATCTCTTCCTAATTTAGATATTTTTGTTGCACGCAACACGCTTTGCGAATTAAAGTTCCAGTATTGGAAAATATAAATTCTAAGATAGAGGTATAATATCCTCAATTATGGACTAGCAATGAACAGACTTGCAATTCACTAGCACTTCTTTGTACACAGAATGGCTCGCACTTTGAATGGGTACACACACGCAGAAAAAGCACAGACACATACAAACTAACAAACACACAGATAACAGACACAGCTACAGCTACAGATGCAGACACAGATATAACCACAGACAACGATTTAAATCTATATTCTATGTTTATAGTGGAGTTATGTACAATATATTGGCCCGATCCGATCACAGCGTGCCCGAGGCTCGCAAGTATCTAATTATAATCCTTATACTAAACAAGGAGGTTGTCGTAATTCAGATCTGTATCCGGCGGCGCCACTAATTCTCTGTCCGGTAGCGGCTTTCCTTCCAAAACCATTTTGATCTCTTCACCGTCCAGAGTCTCGTACTCTATTAAAGCCTGCGTAGATAAAAGAGAACGGGTTGAGTGGTTTGCAAACAAGCAGCCAGGGGGTATTCAGAATACATCCCATGTGACTCAAGCCTCAATAGTTTACAAACAATCAGATCACGCACTAAAGACTATTGAAACGCTCATGGAAGTTTTCGTACACGAACAAGCAATGGAGAGCAAATTTAAAAGGACATACCGTGGCCAGCAAATCAAGCTTGTCCTTATTTGCCCTTAAGGTATTGATGGCGTCTTCATACGCTTCATCTAGCAGCCTCCTCACTTCAAGGTCGATCAGTTTCATCGTCTCCTCCGATTTGGGGCTGTCTCGGTCGTGCACAACTTTGCCAATCTTTTTACTATATCCTAAGTCACACACCATATGTGTTGCCATGCTCGTCGCATTTTTCAGATCTGAGCTGCAGCCTGATAAGGAAAGTGTTGGGCGTTTAGAGTGAAGCCAGCTCAGAACGATGTTTTTTGAGGTAGATTACATTATTTAGGTTGACTTTGTTGTTCACATGTGCTATTGGTCATATGCCTATACACACGAGTAAACCTGTGCGTAGACGGATGCAGAAAGCTGCATTTTAATATCATCGGGGATGCAGTAATAATATGAAAGAGATGCACGACTATCACACAACTACAATCTGGTACTATCGAGGATGTAGTAATAAAATAAAGGAGATGCATGACTATCACACAACTACAATCTGGTATTATCGTGGATGCAGTGATAATATATAAGAGATGCATAACTACCACACAACTACAATATGACATTATCGGGGATGCGGTAATATTATAAAAGCGACGCATTACTATCACAATGCAGATTGCGTACCACTTGAGACGTTTTCCTCTCCCCAGAGCAACTCCTCGGCTGCCCTACCGCCCATAGCTACTCGCAGATCGGCAAAGTAAGCTTCCTTGGAACGACTGGTGTTGTCTACCTCGGGTAAAAATTGTACCTAAGAATAGAAATAGCGTTCAGAAGCGTTTTAACAGACATGCATAGATAGCTGGCCAGCCAGAGTACTCAACTATCCAACGGCTATTAACAACCACATATAGCAGCCCTCTGTGATACAGAAATATAGGTTTTCAGACTAGTAAGTCGCAGACAACAACATATAATGCATAGACATAATCACATACAACCCACAAACATGGAGTGAATATCAGGACATGAGGCTGTGTAGACTTTGGCGTAGGCGGAATACTGAGACTAAAAATACACATACCTAAGTATATATCTGGATAACCGGCTGTCTCAGGAGATAATAAATATATACGACAACCTTCACAATCTTCTATACGACTAATACAACGATGTAAAGAAAATTACTACCGAACTTTCACATACCATTCCCAGAGTCTGTCCACGAGACAATATGGTGGCTTTGTACATCGCATTAGCTCCCGGAGTGAGTGCAGCCACTAGCGCATGGCCTCCCTCGTGATACGCGGTCTGCAATCAGAAGAGTTGCACAAGACATGAATGTGCGCAGGAGTGGAGCACATGGTAGGCGGAAGATGCCAGGTTAGGATGTGTGCACAGAGGGACAGTACAATACACGATGACGGGCATGAATTGACATATGGTAGACGAGAGATGATGTCATGGATGTGCAGGCAGAGGAGTGGGACACAATGCGAAAATGGGCAGAAGATAAGGGGTGCACAAAATCACAAGAAAAAATCAAGCACGAATGTATAACTAAAAACCTTAGATGCCGATCCTTCATGTCATTGCTCGCGTGACAAAAAAATCGTAGCGAAAATTAAGTTCTCCTGCATACCTGATTCCGGTTCTTGGCCGTAATGATCCTTGACTTGTTTTCTGCGCCCATTCTTATCTTATCGAGTGCGTAGATAAACTCCTTAGTTCCCACCTCCGTCTTGTTATCTGCAAGTAGAGAACAAAAAAGGTAGTAACCACAATTTATGTTAAGCGGGTATGCTCAAAAAGTGGGTGAAAGACACAGGCGTTTGAGTCAAAAGTAAAGTAACCGGCGGGTCAGGCGGGAAGCACACGACTAAAATTTTGCAATACGATCAACCAAAAGAGGTATAGCGTGCAAAAAACATAAAATGTGCTCCTGTTACCGACCATCCCAATACAAACAGCAATACACATACAAGCATACACATTCACATTTCCCCCCTCAAATTTAACGCACAAGTAGGTATATACACACATCATGGGTATATGGCAATTTCATCCAATGAGCTAACAGTTAATACACACCGATAGACGCCTTCAACGCTGCCTGGTTCACCATGTTTGACAACTCGGCTCCCGACATCCCTGAAGTGGCGCGAGCAATCACTCGGAGATCCACCGCCGGATCCACTCCTACCTTACTAATGTGTGATTGCAAGATCTCCAAGCGTCCTTTGGTATCGGGTATGTTGATATACACCTTCTTGTCGAATCTGCGTAGTTGTAGATCAGTTGGAGAAGTGATCAGCTGATAGCAATAGCGTCATGCATATTCGTGGTCCACTTTCGGGCAACTGGCACAAGGCAAAAGTATACAAATTTTTATAGATGCAGACGATTATACCAAAGGTACACCACCCATATCAAAAGTGCCAGGAGGTACTGCAAATAGCTGCCCACACAAGGGGAGGAAGGTGTCACTATAGCAGTGCTAATCTTCATCAACCGCGACATCTCCACCTCGAAACGTATACTAAGTTATCAAACTCAACACACAACTAACCTGCCAGGCCTGATTAGTGCTTCATCAAGAAGCTCTGGGAAATTCGTAGCGCCCACAACTATTACACCATCGTTCTGCTTAAAGCCATCCAATTCAACAAGCAGTTGATTCAATGTCATGCGCGAGTTGCCACTGCCGTCCCTGACATTCCGTTTGCCACTGTCAGTATGAAGGGGGAGATCAATATTAATCGTTTAGATTCACATATCTGAAGAATGTATTTGGATCGATACAGCGTTCAATATTATGACATATATATATCTGGTCAACACACCTGCATTCATGCACCTTGTAGACAATTCTTGAGGGTACGATAACATTTGGATTCATAAACCATGTATACACATTCGTATGTAAATTTCTTACGAACACATTTGCAGTCGTTCACCCTGTGTACAAGTTTAGATGTACATACCTTGTCAAGACATTTGGACGTTATACTATGCGGAGATTTTCGAACTTGAGTACCTTTTGGTACTTATAGTGCGTATGATTCTAGAGTAGACGAGCCTATGAGTTTGAATTTCTCCCATCGCTACTGGCACAATCGAGCATAATATAATACCCGCAAAACGTAGTGTACGCTTGAGATACAGCACTCGACTGCACTAACACAAAATCATCAACTCGATATAACGGGACGAGTTTCCCTACCACAGCACACGCGCCCAATATAGTCCGTCAAATATATGAACACTAACTCAAGCAACGGAACAAGCACACCCTTGCCATAACATACATACCCAATAGCGTCGATCTCATCGATGAAGACGATGCATGGTTGGACTTTCAGCGCTGCTTCGAAGAGTTCTCGGACTCGTCGCGCACCCACACCCACAAACATCTCATCGAAATCAGACCCTGGTGTACCACGAAAAGGAGTTAAAAATCAGCAGGGGTTACTCTGGAATATATATTAGTAGGCCGCACAGCACAGACAGTTGAAAAATTACCCGAGACATGGATGCAGACACGATGTATTGCCATGTTCGCTACACACACAGACGGGTTATGCGAGTATACAAATAGGAAGGGATGGGGTGTGAGTTATACCGTTGTATACGCGTACCTGTCGGGATAGAATATAAGATATATTGCTGGTTTGAGTCGTCTGATGACAGTACTGCACTTCTCTTCCCTATGGAGGGACGAATACACATACACCCGATCATGCAGATGCACACATACACTTCACACCAAACACGGTCACACACAATCCACGCACAATTCTAGCCACACTCGCGTACTTCAAATACGTGGATGTAATGCAACCAGAACGTACCAGCACAGTAGAAAAAGGGCACATCAGCTTCACCCGCGATAGCTCGTGCCAACATCGTCTTGCCCGTACCCGGTGGACCCATGAGTAGCAAACCCTTGGGTAGTTTACCACCCAGCCGGGTGAACTTCTCCGGGTTTCGCAGAAACTCTACCACTTCCTCCTGTAGTGTTCAATATGTACGACCAATGGATTCAGTTTCAGTTCGATGGGGTTAGTATACCGGCGATAACAAGCAATGCGAATGCATTTTGGAGTGCACAACGTGTCCGGAGATGTACGATAATTCTCGAGTGCACGTGCTACCATGCATAGTCCAAGGCGTGAGCTTATAGAAAGTCACGAATATAGTCGGTTACAGCTGTTGACTCTCCACGCGCTGGAATTTAGATATCCATGGTCGTATGTATTAGCTAATACAGCTGGAAGAATTTGTAACTTTCACAAAGATCCGAACGGATATATAGAGAACCGCACGAAGCACAAATATTACAACAATATTGTTTCTCTGAACGAAGTATCGCATACCAAATCTTGCTTGGCCTCGTCACATCCTCGCACATCTTCAAACCGCAACCCAGTGTCCTCGTCCGCGTGGGGCGTTGTATTGGTGCGCATGCCTGGTATATTCTTGTTCACATTCATGCCATCTTGTACCACCGCAATCATCACCGAGAAAAAGATGAATGCCGACATAATCTGCCACCCAACCTTTTTCAACAGAGCGAATCTTATCGTGCTCACAAGCTCCACAGGCAACGGACTAGAGGCTGAGATGCCTGCCAGTGAGACACCCCCTGCGCCAGCACCGACCAAGCCTGCGTCTGATAGACCGGACTTGCCAAAGGACTCTAAGCGCTTAATTGCGTTGGGTAACGAAGACGCCTCCATACGGTTCGTGTGCACTGGGTAAGGGAAAGGAATGGTCCATGAGAATTCGTGATGTCATAATATATGGAAGGTCGAGCATGTTGTGCACATATATGCCATATAGCAAATTACTGTATGATGGAGTTAGTCTGCCATGTATCATTGTATCATGGTCGTGACAGCGCGGAGGGTGATGAGTAACCGGTCAATACCAATACCAGCGGTACCAGGTATCGAGTGTTTTAAGATAAGCGACAGAGCCAGGACATTTGCAGTAGAGATATATGATACACAGCCATTACAGAGGTATGGTATCGCGCTTCCTATCACAAACAAGGAACTACGGCCAAAAAACACAAATGTTAATAAACCAACGATAAATGTCAAGATCCCTTGATGAACGATATGGAATTACAACTGTCTTGGCTTGAATATAGCCTCAAAGCACGATGTAGTGTTAGAAACACACATACACAATCATACCAAGCGCCTTGATGTACTCTTGCATTGCCGCTTCGTTGATGGCG
>LUCW03001036.1:0-2500 GCA_001586965.3 Sphaeroforma sirkka | reverse complement strand
ATGCGAGATCAGATGGAAAAGGGCAGTAGTCAAACAGATATGTATCGACCACAAGAAATACTACAGCAGCAACAGCAGCAACAACAGCAACAGCGGCAACAGCAGCAGATGCAGCATATGCAGCAAATACAACACCAGCAACAGCGACAACAGGTGCAACAGAAATCATTGCCGACACAATTGAGTTTACAACCAGAAACACAACACTCACAATCACAGACACAATTCTCGCGGCAGAATTCTCATACGGGATTGTACAGTCATACACAACGATCAAATCCACATCATCAGCAACAACAGCAACAGAGTCAGATGGCACAGCAACAGCATGACCTGCAGCAGCAGCTTATGCAGCAACAGCAGCAGCAGCAGCTTATGCAGCAACAGCAGCAGCAGCAGCTGATGCAGCAACAGCAGCAGCAGCAGCTTATACAGCAACAGCAGCAGCATCAGATGGAGCATCAGATGGAGTATACTTCGATACAGCAACGGCTACCACCTCAGCAGCAGCTGCAACCACAACAGCTGCAACCACAACAGCTGCAACCAGGAGCGGTACTGGAGTTTGAGGGTGTGCAATCACGGAGCTATCCCAATTTAAAAAAATTACACTTACAACAACAACAACAACACCAACAACACCAACAACAACAACACCAACAACACCAACAACAACAACACCAACAACACCAACAACAACAATTAGAACAGCAGGAATACGACCGGGCTCAGCAGAACCTCAGTATGCCCATTCCGATGGGCGATCAACTGCGTACACAGGCTCCGCAACCCGGACCACTGCAGCAGCAGCAGCAGCCACATGTCCACCAGAATGCGCCACAACAGCAGTCACAGGACAGTCAGCCAACATCGAGACAGGGTAGTATTACCAAGCAACGGAGTACGAGCTATATGTCACAGCATACAGACTCGGGGAACGTGTCACCCGCGCTAGATCATGCTATAAGTATCCCTACATCACACCCATCGCCTGCAACGGGCTCGAATCCACAGCCAGGGCCTCAATCAGGTAAAAATAAAAGTATGAAGTATTCGCCTTCATCTGTGAATAGTGGCAGTAGAGAATTCAGAGGAGACAGTGATCGGAATATCTCTGGGGATATGGATAGAGAAAGGTCTGTGAGTAAGGGAGTTCCAGGGAGCTATGGGCGACAGAGTCATGAGAAGAATGGATCGCGGAATAAAGAAACGCGGAATACGGATTCGAATGGTGCCTGCCAAATTCGAATCAGGAGCGAAAGTTCAGAGGGGAAGACGGCAGAAAGTCAATTCCAGCATATGCAACCAACGCACCAGCAACAAAGGAGCCTGCCGAGATCACAGACATCATCGCCGCAACCCATATTGAAGCACGCTCTGAATAAGCAAACCTCAGGTACGCAGCAACCACGTCAGCGACAGACACAAACACGTCCGTATGAAGCGAAGAAGATAGAGGATAAGTATTCTGTCCATCCCTCGATCAAAGACTACGAGGCGCGACAGGCTGAGCTAATGCGAGCGCATTACGAACAACAGCAACTTTTCGAGCACTCGTCGACAAATCACCGCCAACCACAACAACAGCAGCTGCTGCTGCAGCGCCAACAGCAGCTGCAGCAACAAATGCAGCGACAACAGCAACAGCAACAACAGCAACAGCAACAACAGGACTTGCAACAACAACAACAACAACAACAGGCGATGCAAACCTCTCACTTGAATCAAAACCAGGGCCAGTATGCGGGTAACTCACATCAGCTGTTGCAGCCCAACCCCGGTAATGTGGGCGTGGGTGCGGGCCAAGTGGGGCGTTCCCAATCGCAGAACTCACCACAGCCCAGTCCGCTACATAGCCCGAATTTGGGTTGCAATATGGGCCAGATACCGGGCCAACAAATGCAGATACAGTCTCAGTTTCCCTCTCAAAACACATTGATGCCTCAGACGATGAACGCGCATGCATCACAGGGCCAAGTCCATTCTGGATACATTGGACAGGGGCCTCCACAACAGCAACAGCAATATCAACAGCAGGCAAACCACCAGAATCTGAAGCAGCATAATGCTATAGAAACACAGCACCGAACCACCCAGGCTCTGATCCCACGGCAACAACAGTTCAGTGGTCCTCGACATGACCAGAAGTCCAATTCGTTGACTCAGATACGGATCAATGATTCGGAGAGGTTGAGTGCCGATGGCACAGGTACGGTGCAGAGCGTGAAGAGACCTAGCCAGGATAGAATAGTCCAGCAGGACGGGGGCCGAGAAACGGGCGTGAAACATAATAAGAAGGACAGCACACTGACCAGTGCGGTCAACGTAAGTGGCGATGACGAGGTGCTGTGTTGTAGTGTAAATTTCACATGTGCTATCAGGTGGATCGTGATCGTGCTGTTTGCGTGTTTTTGGGTGACAGTTATTTCGCGTGCGCTGTACATGAGAACGTCTACTGTGTACTTTTTGAGGCGCTAATTGCATTTATGTTGAATTTTAT
>LUCW03001035.1:10000-20414 GCA_001586965.3 Sphaeroforma sirkka | reverse complement strand
ACGGTCCCCAATACACTACGCAATATTTCCAAGATTTATATTTATGTACAACTTTTGTTCAAAGATAGGGGGTTTCCGTATACTAATACCATACTACACCCCATCTCAGCACTACTGAGCCTGAGATTTCTGAGCGTCAGCTGCCGCGTGTTCTGCGGGCGTGCGTAAATCCTTTATCATCTTCTCTTGTCGCACTCTATCTCGCTCTGTATTATCGTTTTGCTTTTTTCTTCTTGATAGTTGTGCCTTTCTTTGGGAGTATTTTACGGCAGACGGGTGGATCTTGAATCCGTATATCTTCGGCACGTAGATGCGTGGTTCAATGGATGGCTCCCACTGCAGTTGCACAACTAACATCAGGTGTGCAAAGGTGCAACCGAAGAAGGCTCCATCTATGTGTCGATGTCGACTCGACTTCGTATTATATATCTGTACCCCGAGCAAAAAATGCGATTGAATACATATGGTAAGGCTTGGTGTAAATTGTTTTTCACTTCTCCACTCACAACTATTTCATGGCGTTCTACAAAGCTCGCGACTTACGAATCGTTGGACTGGCTGAAGTTTACGAACACAACAGCGATCGAATGATTCCAATATGCATCCCCTGAACGAAAGGTCTCGAACAACTACTCGACGTTTATATAGCATGAAACGCACATCATGATGTGTGTATATGCTCGGAGGCTTGTACATTATGCAAACGCTAACACAAACCAGAGACATGCTCAGTTTTAGATGCATTTGTCAACAACGCTGAGTATATCACGGAATTTGACCTACATCATACGCCAAACATGTGCTGGTCTTGTCTGCTGCATACTGGTAGTAGTAGTCGTGTATCAAACCACATCTATGTCCAGATGGAAAACGCACACATATATACATGCAAGAGTAGCAATTTATGGATGTGTGAGCTGACACACATCGCAGCACATAATAACCATACAATACACACACTCACAGAAACATGCACGTGTGAAATGGATTCCCTCGAGAACACTTACATCTTGACAGTTCGGACAGAACAGTTTCACGGTGTTGTCCCACGGAGTATCGGACAGGCCCACCGGCAACACCGCCTGCCCGGCACATAACACTCTGGGGCACTCTCCGAAATCCTTATTATAGAACTTAGCCGCCATCTGCGCACACCCAGCGGACGTAACTATATAACGCGCGTGTATGAGTCCGTATAGCACCTCTGCGCTCTGCTCAATGCGTTCAATCTCTTCCTCAGATGCCTCCCCTTCCATTTCGAGATCTAGGATCATGTCCAGTGCTCTGCGGTAGCTGTAGACATGCTCGTTTATCCCCGTGAGATTGAACCGATCGAGCATCCAGTCTTCGTCAACTATAAACAGGCAATGAGACAACGCCCGAGTTATTCGCTGCTAGCAATTGTGAGTGTAAACAAGCGGCCGGAAAGTTCTTCGTTTCGTAGTGTGGGTAACAATAGTAGCTGATGTCCATAAGCATGGACAATAGTGCTCCGAAAATATACTTATATGTATCGGCCTATTCCCAGTGCACAGTAGCTAGGCAATTAGCTGTGTCGAGATTGGATCGACTCAGAATTAGCTGTGTCGAGGTTGGAAGATGAACGTGCATTGCTAATCATAAACCTAAACATGCTTACGTTGTTACATAGGTGTCTGCATGGGCTCCAGTGTGTACGTACATACCTTAGTGTGTACACACAGGCAGATAGATTGAGTCTGTGTATTTCCTAAAATAGGCTATGAAATATTTAAAGCCATGCATCAGGACGACATAAATGTCGACAGATGCTCGCCCAGCTCAGAGCGAGTACCTTTCACTTAGAATCATCAGCTAAAAGCAGTAACAAGTGGTGTATAAAATCCATACCCTTGTAAACTAGATCCAAATAAACGTTCGTAAGTATGTCCTATCGGCTTGCTAAACCTTCACATTGAACACGTTTTATCCGGGCTGAGAGGCATCTTGTCGAGACTTAATTCGAAGAAAAAATAATCAAACGCATACGCATACGCATCCGAATCTATGTCACAGGTACCTGTATAGACTAGCGTGTAGCTACGCAGCACGCGCACCAATTAAAATTGTCTAATCTACGGAATACACCGGAAAGTCTAACTAAATTAATGTACCCCCTTACACATGGCATACCGTGACAGAAGAACTCATTTCCTGCTAGACTGCAAAACCACGACACCCACGAATCTTCCTCTCCGCTGCTCTCCTCTGCTGAGGGAGTTGATATAGTCAAGAAATGTTAGAGCGATGCGAGAGCGCTCTGAGAGAGTGCCTATCAAAGTGTACTGCAAAACCCCCTGCTCAACTCACAGCAGTCTATGCCGGATGAAATTGAAAGTATAGATCTGCGATTATCTAAAGCAATTTTATATATACGTGAGCATAGGAACTCGATATGTCACATGCAGAGAGTACACCCAAAAACAAAGGAGTAGACTACAACGTACACAAATAGGCTCATACAGAAAAAGAATGCAAGTAATTAGCACAGCAAGACATATTCACGTAAAACACACACCCTAGAACAAATCAGTTCCAATCGGAGTTGATTAAGATTATGTAAGCATATAGCCGTACATTCGTCCATAAATTAAAGAAGACGAGGAAACAGTCTAGATAAGGCCATAAACTAACAGCACACACACATGCACATAGTAACTTCTTGTCATAGTTCAAATAAACATATGCAAGCCTGTAGACAAAAATTTGTTCATACATGATTTAATTTTTCCACACGACTATATATATATATATATATATATATATATATATATGATATATATATATATATATATATATATATATATATATATATATATTATATATATACAAATATATATATATATATATATATATATATATATATATATATATATATATATATATATATATATATATTATGATGATGTGATGTGTGTGTGTGTGTGTGTGTGTGCGCGTCCGGCGTAATATGCATATGTATTATATATATGTATGTGCATGTATGTATGTAACGTACGTATGTATGAATGAAGGCTTATACTATGTAATTATGTATGTATGTATGCCGGCTTCACAGACATGCATGCGGGCATGCATGCATGCGTGCGTGTGATATGCTGCAAAATATGCATGTAGGTATGTCAAAACGTATGTCCATATATGTATGTATGTGTATCAACGTGTTTGTGTGTATGTAATGTGCACGTGGTATGGCAATGTACGCATATATGTGGGTCTCTATGTTTGCATGTAATGTATGTACGCAACGCGTGTATTGTGCTCGTAAGCATGAATGATTGATTATATATAGATAGAAAATATATATATATATACCAAATATATGTTTTGCATAATATATAGCCTATATAATATATATATATATACATATATATATATATATATATACATATATATATATATATATATATATTGTTAATGTACATTATTGTGCGCATGTATGTATATGTATGTAACCAATATATATATATATATATATATATATATATATATTATTATATGTAATAATATATAATATGTATATATAATATTATAATATGTATTATTATTGGTATATATACATGCATACGTATGTATGTATGTGTATACGTATATGTAATGTATATAATATCAATATGTATTATATAATATATAACAATAATATTGGCCATATGTTGTATGTATGTATTATATATACAATATTATTATTATTACATAATATATTAATATATATTATTATGTATGGTTATGGCACCATGTATTGGTTAATATGATTATATACGCAACATATGTATTGTGTGCATGCAATAATATTATAATATTAGCATGTGTTCGTGTGTTTGATGTATGTACATGTGCAATGATTGTGTACATGCAATGTATATACAATATATTAATAATATGTGTACAATTATTATGCCATATTGCAATATTATATTAATATTATAATATTATTATTATTATTGTAATACATGTATTAATATTATTGTGTATAGCACATATATTGTATTATGCAATATGTATGCATAATACATGTTATTGCCACATATTGTTATTACATACATAATATTATTACGCATACATATACATACATGTGTAATTATTGCCATTAGATGGCAAACCGATTGATGCGCAACGTACCAATCTGTGTAATGATGATTGATACGTGTGCGTAATGCATGCATGCATGTGCACAACATGTAATATGGTATGTATGTAATTATTACATATTGTTATTATAATTATACATAATACATACATATTATTATTGTAATAATAATAATAATATTATATATTGGCTAATATAATATTACATTATTATTAATAATAATAATGTATACATAATATTATTATAATAATTATTATGTAATAATAATATTATATATAATATTATTATAATAATATATATACATATAATAAATAATTATTATATATATATATATGTTGGCATATACAATGTTATATATATGCATATATATACATATATATATGTATTGTTGTTCAGGTTAGCTTATGACATTTAATATAATGCATATGCTATAAAGAAAATGTGTTTTGGTTCGTAAATGTATATATATATATATATGTAACTTTGCATATATATATAATATATATATATATATATATATATATATATATATATATATAACTGTACATATATATATATAATGGCTATATATATATATATATATATATATATATATATATATATATATATATATATAACTATATATATATATATATATATATATATATATATATATGTATAAGTTAAGAAGATTTTGTATACTATACGAGTACTGGTGTCAAGCGAAAATCACCTTCTGGATATTCGATACATACATTTCCGTTGATCCTAATTTGATACGCTTCCACTTCAATTTCTAGTCTGCTAAAAAATACGATGTTGTATACTCAGATATGTGCTATTCGCCGCATTAAATAGACAGTATTTTCTGTTTATGTATATCAACTACACACCTGAAGATCCAGAGTATTCGCTGGACGTGTCGGACTCTGTGGATGGCGAAACAGCGCCTGTCCGTACCACATCGTGTTCTATTGTCGATAATTTATTCGAAGCAACCATTACTCTCCTAGTGTACCTGTGATTTCTCTTGCTCTGTTGCCTCTATCTTGTATTTATAAACAGATTACAATACCATCAGCCACCCCTGGGAAAAGCTACTGCGCATCAAGGCTGGTGGGCTCCAAAAGACTACTACTATAAAAATACCAGTATTTTCAAAAATCATAAGGTGGTAAAACTAAAACGATGACAAGGCACGCGAGAGTTTTTCTTCTTCGTTGATAAACTAGAGTGTTTCCAAAGTCCTCTATTTTGGGTTTTTAAAAAAATATAGAACATATAAAAAAAAAAAAAAACTCGTTTCGGCAACGGTACAGTATGACTGTTATTCAGTACGACTGTCGGACTGTCAGTATCAGACTATCGGAGTATCAGTAGTCATTGAGTCACTACTCACTCTAGCCCAGCACTCTCTGTCAGTCTCTCTGCTAAGTATTTAGTACCCACAACTCCCCATAAGCCAGTACTGAGTACAGTACTCGGTTTTATAGATTTTTTTTTTTAACTTTACCGTATTCTGTTGTTCTATTTATTTACGTATTCTTTAGAAAATCGACTTCTTATACAGCTGTTTTTTTTTTTGGTTCGTTTTTTTTTTAATAATACTGTTCCGGTCTCCGGGATCCCCGCAGTCCGCAGATACTATATATAAAGCCGGAAAGAAATATTTATAAACTGTGCATGACTGCAAATATGAATGTCTGAAACCAAAGAGTGATTGCGAGGAGTAAAGACTAAAGACTCTTCATTAGTGATCGACATCGAGAGAGTGATAGACTCGAAACTCAAAAGTCAACAATCAACACACACAACTTTACAAGAAGAGAGCGAAGTCAAGAGAGGATGCAAGCCTATAATTAGAAACCCTAGTAGGGTAGAGAGAAACATATTTGTTTTTTTTTGTATTTTTAAAAAAGAGAAGCAACCCCTGAATAAACTCTAACAAAATTTACACAATGAATGATATGACTTGGTCAGACATCGTTGAGTGTTGAGTTGTTGACACTTGACATTTGACACACCAAGCAAGAGTTGACAACACAGTGACAGACCGCACTCAGCACTGTGACACTGACTGTGAGTCTGCGCGACTGTGACTGTGTGGCTTACTCAAGGAATACTGGCGCCAGTTCTATAATTCAGTTCAATGACTCACTTTTATACTCATCACAGTTACGAGTCACATCATAGAGTATGTATTTGCTTTTTTTTAAATAAAAATGAATACAAATAGTATCTCAATTCAGGTCAAACTCTCACCGAGAGAGTCTTATTACATTTTTATGTATTTACGTATTTACATATATATCAGAAGGGGAGAATGGGTGACTTGGGGGGTTCTGGCGGTCTGGCCTCTATTAGGCTCAACTGTGGTCTGTGAGTCTGTGACTAAAGAATACGTTTTGCGATAAAACGTATATATTTCGAACAAGTAGACGCTTACGTTCGGCGATTGAATCAATGCCGGCCCACCATTGTATCTAAGGGTGCATATTTCGGGTTTATTCAAATTTTCAAAACACTTCTGTCTACTAGTAGTGTCCGTTTTTTGAAGAATTCTAAAAATAGGTCGGATATTTTTTTAACTCTTCGACCAGTACATATGTGTTGCATTTTTATATATATTTTATAATATGTAATTGATTTAAAAGAGTGCCTATGTAAAAACTTTTAAAATTTGGACCCTTGTTGACAGATTGAGATTGTAAAAAACTTTTTAGACTGGGAACAGTGGGGCACTCTCAGTCTCTGGGCCCTCTCTCACACAGAGAGAGAGTAGAGGACTGGTAGGGACTGGGGTCGACTGGAGGCTGGGGAAATGTTGATTTTGGAAGAAAAAGGTTGAAAAACGCAGAATGGCAAAGTGCAAACCAATAAAAACGGTATGTGAAGATATTGCTTTTTTTTTAAGGGTTCAAACTTCAATCATACCCTTCTGTTCGATTTCGTTTTTTTATAAAAATAGCTTTCTATGGTGTATTTCATGGTGGAACCATTTTTTGTTTTTGTTTTTTGTTTTTTTGTGTTTATTGCATATTATATAAAACAACAACAGGCAGACAAAAAAAAATAAAAAATACTGTACATAGTAAATAAATACAAATAACTCTCGAAGGAAGTTTGGTAGAAAGTGGCATTCGGGATGGTTGTGAATCTATGCCCGTTGTGGTCATGCTCGAATATAACCTGTTGTTCATCTGGCTTCTACATTCATTCGTAACAGATAATAGACTTAACATACAAGCATACTAAGTTAATAACGCTTAATTAACCGCAGTCATGGGTCGGGCTAGTTTAACCCACGGATCTGCTTCAGCTCAAGGTAGCGCCAAGAAAAGTAAGTGTATCTATGCCTTGTAAGTAATTTCCTCGCTAGTGTATCCCACGTTGAAGTTATATTGTATAAGTAACGTTGCAAAAGATGGGTGTATTGGTGAAAGACTAAACAGTGTCCTTTCATCTTTTCAACATCGTTCAAGTTTATTTTGTTGTTTGGATGACACATCCACAGATAGAACAGATGTGATTGTGACTGAGCGCGACGTTGCACAGTAGCGATTGAACTGGAATAGTATCAATAAACTGCACTCAGCGATTGAAATCTAAAAGCCTGTACTTTGAAACACCCATATATCAACTGTAGCACTTTCTCGTACTCGTTTCCATTTGTGAGGCTCGACTTCTGCCTTAGAAAGACCGATATGTAGAGGAAGGCCAACTTGGGTATACGGCAACCCAGCACGACAAGTGCCTTTAGCCGTCTCGCCATAGTGGTTAAACTATAGCGTTTAGATGTTACGATAGTCTGCAAGATTTCAACCCACGGGTTTCTTTCCTCCAGGAACGGAGTAGGCGATATTGACGCTGGGGGTCAGCTTCGTAACGAGCAATTAGTTATAACTTTTTCAGCCATATCAATCTTTACATTCCATTGGTAGCGCTCGCACTAAGCAATATGTACTTACTTACAGCTTTCCTTCTGCAGACGTTTATAGAACCTTTTGAACTCTTTCAGGTGGAGCATTCACCTGGGGCAAACTTCGTACGAACATTTCAATAGATTTTATCTACCATAAATTTAGAGTTCTATACACAAACAATTGCAACATCAAACACAGCTTACCATCTCCAAACATCGAATTGATCACTACAAATATTTCCATCACATCGTGTTGCATCACAGACGGAGATGACGGCATGTACACCTAGGACAGTCTTTTTTGCGACTTTTCAATCGAATTTTCCCGTAAATGCAAACACATACGAGGCAATCGTTTCAATAGATTGTTCTCAAACCAATTTCCATCCTGTACTTCAATTGCTGCAGCAACCACAACTTACCATCTCCTGGTATTTAAACCCTACTTACCTCTCCTATCACAACACAGACGGAGGTGGCGGCAAATACACCTGGGGCAATCTGGGTGATGAGTATCTCGGTATTCCCGAGAGTGACAAAGGAGACCCCAACCACTCGGACGGTGACGCCAGCGTACACACCACATCCGAGTATCGCATGGATGAAGGTCACCACACATCGTATCTGCCCAATGACTTCCGCGAAGACGTCGAGCCCATTATTAAGGAGTACTTCAATTCCGGTGATTCTGGTGATGTGCTGGAAAGTCTGCAGAAACTCGGCGAAGGGGTATGTTTGCGTTTATTGGAGCCTTGCCTGTAGGCTAAGTTCCTGGGTTTTCGAAAGTATAGTTGTAACAACTCGATGTTCGGTACTACCTCGTCTGTGAGAAGAGCATTCGGTTGTACTTTATAGATATACCTTTCTCACTATCTGTAGAGATCTTCCTCGTTTTTTTGGCACAGGCATTTCGAAACTTGTTCTTCTTAACATTATTTTTGGATGATTCTCGCCTGGATTCGTTCGAGCTGTTGTTGTAGACCTATATATCATCTATGTGTGCCGTTTGATATCACAATACATTTACTAGTTGTACTAGAAGATACATATTGGGGTTAACGGAAGATGTCACTTTTGACGCAATGCGATAAGCAAGTTAGTGTTATTAATTTGGAAACTTTTTTTTTCTCACTGGGCGTGCGCGTCTCAGTAACTGGTCGACATTCTGTACTTATTACACACGTTGTGAGGAAAGTTCCGGCTCATGATTACCTTCTAACCTTCCATATATGTAGTCCATTACTCATACTTTGGCTCTACTTGATTTTTCGCGTTTAAATATAGGAATTTATCAAAGCGGGCCTTCTAACGGGCCTTTCTCTGGCCATGGAACGGCATCGCGCTGAGCGAGAGCTCATAAGTTGTTTGATCACCGACTTCGTCTTCGAACACAAGGTGGCGAACTCGGCCATGATCGCGGAAAGTATGTGCACATGTGTTCAATAACCATTTACTTGTACACATACATGCTGGCAAGTGTTTACTTGATAATCTTATAAAATGCGTTTACTTGTTTACTTGTACACATACATTCTGGCAAGTGTTTTTTTGGATAATTCTGTAATAGGCATTTCATCTAATTGCACATCCCCATACAAGAGTATTTAGCTCGTCACGATTGCCGCCGGTGTGCCTTCATATACGTGCGCAAACCATATATTAATTGAACACGCGCAGGTATACTTGAACATGAATACCCGTAACTGTCATGGCGTATATATCCCTTCACCTTGCGCGTGTGAACTATACCTGAGATTCGGTATGATTCGACGTTGTCTGTGTTGGAGTCAGCCAGTCGGGATGTACTGTATTTGGCGGTAGTTTTACTATATCCAGAACGGGTTGATGAAACATGTCTATATATATAGCACCTGTGTATGGGTGTGCTCGCTTGACTTCGCTTCGTTTGTCTGTCAGGTGATACCAGTTGTATGTCCAAGAACGGTACCAGCACTGACTACTTTGCCACCTACAGGGACTTGTACTCACTAACACCTCCCTTGCCTCCATCACAATAGCCTTCCAGGCTATGCTCTACAATATCGACGAGTTGGCGACTGACATCCCTGAGGTTGCAACTTTCTTGGGTCGCTTTATCGCGCGCGCAGTAGCCGATGATGTCATCGCTCCTGCGTTTGTCACATCCAACCGAGTTCAAGATGATGCTGTACGTGCCGATGAGGCCCTGAGTATCGCCCACAAGTTCCTCAACATGAAGCACGGGTATGTGAGGTTTTGTTGTGCAACTTACATACATGTATGCATACCATGCATATGTACAAACCTACTTGTATGCATATGCATGTACTTTAAGACATCTTAATAGGAAGCACGGGGCGAGAGGGGTGGGGGGGGTTTGAGCGACGGTTGAGCGTCTACAAACATATATACGGACCTTGAATATGTTC
>LUCW03001035.1:0-5000 GCA_001586965.3 Sphaeroforma sirkka | reverse complement strand
CTGTATGCTCAATACAATCCCTGTAAGCTCAATACACTCGCTGTATGCTCAATACACTCACTGTATGCTCAATACACTCCCTGTATGCTCAATACACTCCCTGTATGCTAAATACACTCACTGGTACCCAATGACGGGGTCGAATCGTGTCCTACGAGAAAGATCAGGTGTTGCACATAAAAAAAAGCGGCTGTATGTGTCATGATATACTTTGCAGCCCTGTTGCATCTTTTGACAACTACATTTGGATTGCCGCTAGAGTTTTAGAATTTCAAGTTTAGAACCCCTAGAAATGTAAGCACCAGACAGATACACCGTCCGATCCTGGTGCAAACCTACAGCCTATCAACCCGGAAGAAACACACACACGGTACTGTTCTGATACCTTGAATGCCGCCGGCCGAAGATTCGTAACTTGGGCGGCGTAAGCATACAGGTCGGCGACTTTGTTTTGTTTGAGAAATTTGCGATTTTGTCGAGACCCATCTGCGCATGAAAATGAATACTATCAATTGGACTATATCACACGCACATATTCAATGACACCCTCAGAAACGACTCTTCGATTGTACGTCGAAAATAGGCGTTTAACACCTGGACATTCGCAACCAGACGGGAGGCGCATACACTGCCCGAGCAATTTTAGAAAAACATCTGCACTTGGGTTAAAACTGACTATCGCGTCCTGAGAACTTCTGAGCGTCGACGAACAATGTAAACTGTACGTAGTGCCTGAATAGCCAATCGCTAACCTTGGGGGCTGTGTTTGGTAATCTAACCATCAAGTACACAACGCGATACGTGAAGTATGTCCTCAAGCGAACTATCTACACCCTATGCACGGACAATTCAAACCAAGACGCTCGAGGCTCTGCAAATTACAACAACTATTTCAACCTCAGACTACAAGCGAACTACCTACACCCTATACACAGACCATCCAAACCAAGATGCTCGAGGCTGATGCAAAATACAACAACTATTTCAACCTCAAACAACAAGCGAACTGCCTACACCCTATACACAGACCATCCAAACCAAAATGCTCGAGGCTGATGCAAAATACAACAACTATTTCAACCTCAAACAACAAGCGAACTGCCTACACCCTATACACAGACCATCCAAACCAAGAAGCTCGAGGCTGATGCCAATTACAACAAATTACAACAACTATTTCAACCTCAGACAACAAGCGAACTTCCTACACCCTATACACAGACCTCCAAACCAAGAAGCTCGAGGCTGATGCAAATTACAACAACTATTTCAACCTCAAACAACAAGCGAACTATCTACACCCTATACACAGACCATCCAAACCAAGAAGCTCGAGGCTGATGCAAATTACAACAACTATTTCAACCTCAAACAACAAGCGAACTACCTACACCCTATACACAGACCATTCAAACCAAGACGCTCGAGGCTCATGCTAATTACAACAACTATTTCAAACCCTCAGACAACAAGCGAACTATGGCATTCATCGCAAATACAAGCAACACATACCAGGCAGCTTGAAGACTATGCGCGTAACTAAAGTTGCCTCTGTGGTGCTGGGTGGGGTGGGGGGTGCTGTGCTTGAGATAGTGTGGGCTGCTTTGGGACTCGCGGGTGGCGAGCTTTCGTTCTGGGGGAAGATTGCAATTCAAGAAGGGTGTTAGGATACGTGCGAGATACTTGGATCGAAAACAGGCGTATATCAATACATCACACTTGGGCAGGCAAGTAGACTCTCATGCTCATCAGAGAAAAACTAGCCATGAACCGGTGTACTGGGCTCAACATGTCATAGTACTATCTTGAATATACTAGTGTGATAAGGAGGTATCAAGGTTCACTGAACGGAACCAAGATACAAGCGTTTGCTGTGAATTTGTAACTTCAGTTGCCTGTAGGCAACAATACACGATGAAAATCGCCACAAAGTACATTGGGATACATGGTCTCTATACATAGTATACTCACTTCATTATCGGATACAACTACGTCCGAGTCCGAATCCGACTCCGACTCCGAATCCGGATTTGAATCCGAATCTGAATTTACTATTTTCAACCTGCTTTTAGGTTTATCAGTTGGTTTCGCTGTTGAGTAGTATATGGAGAAGAGTATCGGTGTGTTAATTTCACATCCTAGAGTTATCACATGACTACATGGCATGGCATTGCACCGACTGTACAGTCTAGCACCACACCACTTTAATCTGATTCAAATCTGTCGTCACGTGATCTGCCACAAAATTGCGATGTGAACTACGAAAGGTAAGAAATTATTCTCAGTAGATGTCGCTGTCCACATGGTATATGTGTGAACTATGAAAGGTACGAGATGATTCTCAGTAGATGTCGCTGTCCATATGGTGTATGGGGAAGGGCCTCAGTGTGAGAGAGATGCGCACTCTGGCTTGGCGAATGAAGGCCAGAATACGTAAAATAATCCCAATTTTGAAGATTGACAGTTCACAATACGTAAATGATGTCGATTTTGAAGATTGAAGACTAGGCACAGTTCACAACTACGTAGATAAATGAACTTTCTCACTCACAACCTCTCATCTCACCACTGCCCACTGCCCCCCTACGATTGTTGTGACGGACAAATGACAACGCAGCAAGGATACGCTGCATGATGATATAGCTGAAAACAATACACTACGATACCGCAGAATATACGAGAGAACATGTATATATATATATATATATATATATATATATATATATATATATATATATATATATATGTATATGTATGTATGTATGCATGTATGCATGTATGTATGTACGTGTGTGTGTGTATGTACGTATTATGTATGTATGTATGCATGTATGTATGTATGCATGTATGTATGTATGTATGTATGTATGTATGTATGTGTATGTATGTATGTATGTATGTATGTATGCATATATATATATATATATATATATATATATATATATATATATACATACATATATATATATATATATATATATATATATATATATATATATATATTGTATGATGATGATGATGTGTGTGTGTGTGTGTGTGTGTGTGTTGAAGTGTGTATATATGTGTGTGTGTATGTGTGTGTGTCCTGTGTGTGTGTGTGTGTGTGTGTGTGTGTGTGTGTGTGTGTGTGTGTGTGTGTGTGTGTTTCTGTATGTGTGTGTGTGTGTGTGCGTGTGTGTGTGTGTTTGTGTATGTATGTATGTGTGCGTGTGTGTGTGTGTGTGTGTGTGTATGTGCGTGTGTGTGTGTGTGTGTTTCAAGACACGCTACGGTTTCAAGCGACTGAGAATCATTCCGGTAATCATGGGTTTTATGACAACCAGATTCCAAAAACCACATGCATGCATGAGAGTACTTGCCAACTGTAACTAATAAACCCGGACTTACAAGACGTATCTTCTGCAACCTCGGCCAGTGACGCAGCAATCGCAGCAGCGATTTGTGCCTCTTCGCTCAGATCCATAACCGGCTTGGCTTTCTTGGTACGATCCCTTTTTGTGCGTTCGTTCGGCAGTATATTCTCATCCAAAAACCGCTCCGACGCACTGAGGAACATATCCGCGCTCACTGGTGTGATAAAGAGGGCATGCTGCAGTGCTTTAGAAGCAGGACCCGAGAGGACATTCTTCTAATCTTATCATGAGAGCGGGGGGGGAAGGGGTAGCATAATAGTACCCAGATATGGCAGTCGTATCAAGTCATGGAGGAATACACGTGTGGGTGCATGGGTTCAAAGCAAATGCATAGGAGTGAACGCTAGGTATAGATAGACGCCGTTGCTATGTACCAACTCAGCAAGCATGGATACGTCCAGCTTAGTATCCTAACACATGTGAGTATGATTTACACATACGGCGAAACAGTCATCGGCACAGTACTGAGCCTGGATTCGATCCAACGCCAGACACGGTGCCAAATCAATCACTCAAAAACTTCGTAAATATCGCCATAAAAAAAATACATAGCTAAGGACGAACATACCTGCCACTCCCACGAAAAGCTCGGCCACCCTCTCGCCGGTGTGAGGATCTAGTATGGCGACGTATGGGTAGTGTTCAACCGGATATAGCGCCTCGTACTTCTCAGCTTCGGGACTATCGTCGTTTTTCTGCCATAAAAGGTATGATCTGCAAACAACAAGGAGCTCACAACTAAGCGGTCGGTACAACTAAGCGGCTAAGTTACACATAATTCATACAGAAATATAGTGTGCTAGAAGCCGTATCACAACGCGCAGCTACAGACCAGCATGACTCACACCCCATAGTCATACGTTCGAAACAAAGTTCAGATTTGACGCGGTGGCTTACCCACCGTGAAGCTATAGACCTACTCTGTGATGACATGGTGAACGCGTGTATCCTTCCAACAGTCTCTGTTGAGCGTGTGGCTGTGGAACACATCTTGCCTCTGTATGTTGACTATCAACCACCGCCCCTGTGACGCCGCATATTCCTTGGCGCCAGCGAACGTGCCCTACAGTTTAAAGTGATTATATTTAAAACGGTTTTGGTGAGAATTGTAGGTGTGTTCCGTTCTGCTCAGTCGTGCGCACTAAGCAGTTCGCTACCACTTATACAATACCGTTGAAAAGTGTGCCACCCCACCCGTTACCTGCAGCCTTGCAACAAAAGGCGTAAACAAGAATAACCCAGGCATATAATGCACCAAATTAGTGATAGTTGTCCCAATAATTTCTCTTGAAAATTGCTGGTTAAGTATTGGGGTGGGGGAAACATGAAATCCCAGGTGTAATGACGCGCTGTCACAATCGATACCACACTCAAGTGCTGGCAATAACTAATAGTAACTAGTCAGTTGGGTACTCTGCACGCCTACCAAGAAACAGATGGACGGCTGGCTGAAAAGAGCTATCAATCTCGCTCTCCTCCTTAACTCCTCTTCGCTTGTTATCTCGACGTTGCTATGGATAAAGGCCAGTGGTCCCCTTTTCCTTACCGGCCCTTGCTCGAAGCGCACTGCACACGAGTAAATGTTTA
>LUCW03001034.1:10000-37190 GCA_001586965.3 Sphaeroforma sirkka | reverse complement strand
GGATGTATATGTTGTATATGTTTGTTATTATGTGTGGGTGTACCTATGCATACATATGTTTTTATGGGTTTTGTACGCATGCAGTTTCATATTTTATATGAATGTTTGCACCACTATAGATGTTCGTCCGCATACGGCAGGGGCATATACACCACACAAATTGTTCGTATACAGTACCCTCTGCCATCATCACTATGGCGGTTGGACCTTGCCGTATAGGAAGTTGCACAGGTTTACTCTGCGCGTAGTACATTCTTACAATACACAAGTGTAGTATAATTCAATGTGCCTCCGCTTGTGCACGGGTGCGTATGTGAGAGGTATAGGAAGAACATCGCAATAGAGCGTATCAGATAGCCAGCAATCTCTAGAACATATCCCAATCTGCTTGCTTGCACTCCCCACTCTCATCCGGCGTTTAAACCCTAACACATAAACCCTAAACCCCTCACTCTTATACGGCGTGTGCTTTATTCGATAGTATCTGCCCAGCCAATCATACGGCTTTCACCGTGTCCTAATTGCCGTGCTAACGCACTCGGGTTCAACCTTTCAAACCGTTAAATTTGTTGATTGTGGTCCGTATTTAGAAGAGTGGGGTTCCGTCTGGTTTGAGTATACCCACACCAGCAACGTCAAGGATGTACAGTATTAGAAACAGCACCGCCACTACGCCACACCCAGCGAGTACACACCAGCCAAAGCGTTTCACGTTTCTGCGAGACACGTGTGGAATGGCGTGGTCGGAATAAGGTCAATTGCGTTGGTGGATGCTAATATTAGTGGAGATCTAAACGTGCCACTGGGTGTAGGGCAAGCACTCGAGCGTACTATGTTCGAGTCTACAACCCGAAGTTGACAGTTACTAAATGGGTGAAACATTGGACCTGAGGTGAATAAAACGAGCTACGTGTGACTTGTGTGGTATATGGTGGTGAATATCGTGTACGTTGGTACATGTGCGTATGTTGTACTATGCATGAGTGACTATGAACTGTTGTGTGTATGTATGTGTGTTGTGCTATATATGTGAATTCACGAATAGCATTAAATGTAGCACCATATGTACAAGTTACGAAGCACGTGTATGAAAATGGTATATATCCGTATGTTATATATATATATATATATGTGTGTGTGTATTTGTATATGTATATATGTATATATGTATATATATATATATATATATATATGTATATGTATATATATGTATATGTATATATATGTATATATATATATATATATATATATATGTATAAATTATATATATGTATAAATATATATATATATGTATAAATATATATATATGTATATATATGTATATATATATATATATATGTATATATCTTCATGTAATATAAGTAAAACAAACAACATGATAACAAGTGTGTACCTGTGATAAATTTGGGGTCCCCATGTCGCAAGAGCCGCCGCATACACTACCAGAGTGATAGTCATGGAGAGCAGTATAGCGATACCAATTACCACACCCATCCGTCTCAGCATGACGAGATCCGCAAAGTAGAGAACGAACACAGACCCCACAGTACTGATGCAAGAGAATACGACGGACGCCCCGATGTTACGCAGGCTGGCACGTACTACGGCTACGCGATGTGTCTCTGGGCTGGAGTGATAGGGTGTGGTATAGAGAAGGGGTATGAGGTTGCGAGAGAACCATACACCTTAAGACTCTGGGTCAGAGGGATAGGGTGTGGTGTATGCAAGGGGTATGAGATTGCAAGTGAACCATACACCTTAAGACTCTGGGTCAGAGGGATAGGGTGTGGTATATACCAGGGGTATGAGATTGCAAGTGAATAATGCACCTTTTCCTGTCGCAGACCTGATAGGAGATGTTGAGTGTAGTAGTTGGGCTGTGACCAAAGTCCACAGTGCAACGGCATGTAGGTGTATAAACGTGTGCGATTACAAGTGCTGCTCAGTGTGTGAACTAACCCACATCGCCGGTAGAATCATATCAGTGCCCCACTAACTGGCACGCATACCCTCTGATCGACTGAGGGGTGCACTATGTCTCACCTGTCGTGCGGGGCGTTGTCCCGTGAGTTGCCAATGTACTCTTCGCTCAGGTGTATGAAATAGTCTACGGCCAGACCCATCAGCATGGTGAGGGTGAGTGCCTCAACCATACCCACTTCCCAGCCAAAGCACCAGGCCAGGCCCAGTACTACCAGCACCACGGCCCCTAGCAGAGCCGTGGCAGTGAGCGCTAGTGTGGGAGACTGGGTGAACAGCAGCAGCGCCAGGCCCGCGACTAGCGCTGAGATGGACAGGGACCAGCCCACACCAGACACCGTAGTGACCTGCCGGGTAGGTAGGTGAGTGGTAGGTAGCGGGTGGTAGGTAAGCAATGTGATGAGCTTGGACGCAGAGAATCACAGACTTAAGCTAGGACGTGAGAGGTACGGAAATAGTGATACCTAGCAATCCCCTGATATGGTCAAGCCGGAGAAACAACACATGACAGCCGAGCTCGTCTGCATGTACACCTGCGCAAGCCTATTCTGTGAGGCATGGGGGTGGCTTCTCACCTGTGTGACTGCATCGTCCCATGCCTCGGCGGATTGCGTCATCACTGCGTCAGAGTGGCTGTTGTCGTTGAAGTCGTCGATGACGTGCTGCCAGTCGTGGTAGTACTGTAGGAGACGAGTCGCAGTGGTGTGGGTGTGAGATAGGAGAGGAGTGTAGGTAAACTGAGGGGGTGGGGTGTGCATGCCCGTGTGGCTGCCTAGACTCGACATCACTTGTAGGGCTATACATTCGTATCGATTGGTCAGCTGTGTCTAATGCACCGCACGTGTACGTAATGGTTTGTATGTCATATCGTAATCGTTCGTATGTCATATCGTAATAGTTAGTATGTCTTATCGTAATAGTTAGTATGTCATATCGTAATAGTTAGTTTGACTTATCGTACTGGTTTGTATGTTATGTATACCCTAGTGACGCACATGTGTGGAAATAGACTCATGTATCGTTTGCCTCTGCTGACAAACACGCCTGGCCCTCTCACGTACAGTATGGCCTCTAAAGTAATATCTAATACCTTGAACTTGAAGTCTCGCCTACCTAAAGCCTATGAATTATCACCAAATTCTTTGAACATAAAGTCTCACCTACCTTTAGCTTATGAACTAATATCTGTTTCCTTGAACTAAAAGTCTCAAGTACGTATGGCCTATGAACTGATATCTATTTCCTTGAACTTGAAGCCTCGCGTACGCATAGCCTATGAACTTATATCTAATTGCGTGAACTCAAAAGTCTCACGTACATTTCTTGTGAACTAATATCTGATTTTTTAACTTGAAGTCTTACGTACGTTGTATGTGGTGAAGGGGTCGGAGCCTTCGCGGAACGGTGTGTACACTTCGACTGTCACAGCGGCGATCTTACCCTCGTTCCACAGTAGGTAGTCATCAAAAACCCTGCAAGACACAACACAGGATAGTCTATGTTAGTTACATAGTGCATCTCGGGTACGTGAGTTAGTCCCTTGCAAGCCAACACGAGTTAGTCAAGTACTTATGCTACCTACTTAGCGCATCTCAGGTGTTAGAGTGAGTGAGTGAGCGAGTGGGTGCGTATGGTAGGGAGGGTGATGGGTTCATGCGAACCTGCAGGTGCGGGTGGATGGGGTATACATCTACCACTGTGGGTGGCGTTTCCTTCCTACCTAGACTAAGCAATGTTCGTGAGCTGGACTGTGAATAACTTAGAGTTAAGTCTAGGTTCCGAGTTATAGAGGAGGTGTTGCTATGGAAGTGTGGGAGCGAATGGTATTAGGAATGAAGATACATGCGTGTACTGTAGATCCCATTGGATGGGAAGAAGGATTGTGCTTGATTCGAGGAGCGGTATCGGACCCGTATAGAACTGAGTCATTACTATACCATTATCAAGCATTGCGTAGAAATCTGAAAATCCACGCAAGTCATCGTCGTTGCTACTGGTTTTGGACATCAGATGTCTTTGTGATTGGCACTAAATTCTATATTTTGGTAACTAGCATCGAAAACGGGCGCAAGCCGAATCCTAAAATAATCGGATACGGCATCAGGTATATCATTGGGCTGTGGCCCAGAAAACATACCGTCCCTGTGGTGACTGCAGGAATCGAGTGACGCTTCGATTGATCTGCCGCTGCGAACCAATAAGTGGATAAGCCAGGCCCATCTGACCGGCCCACTCCTCCAACGCTAACGCAATACACCTGCAAGGGATTGTGGGCGGTTGTTGGTACCTGCGCTGTGGTTCAGAGAGGTGCACTGCTGCGTGTTCATTAACTGTATAGGTATGGCTGTACAAGTATAGTTGGGACTTGACCGTATTCCAATAGCATGCCGTTGTGATGATAACTATCTATACAGTTGGGGACGCAGTTTGCGCTTCGAAGAAATTCGACGGAGGGGTTTCCGGATGCAAACCACGTTATCGCCGGGTGAAAGGTCCCTACACTACAGATAGATAGATGACAAATAGATAACATGTGATCTGATAACTGTCTGTTCTTGAAACATGCTGCGGTTGAACCGTACCTACCGTACTGAGCTGGGGTGTTGCTGTGACAGCTGTTTGTCGTCCTGTATCGCATGACACAGCTTGAGGAGATCTGATTGGGTGTTCGTGCTGTAAAAGTTGAAGTCTCCGTCAGCTACCGGCAGAAGCACTTCTTCGTCTCCGTCGTCTCGTGCCAGTTTGATGTGGCGAAGGTCCGAAACCTTTTCCGTAAATGTATCTGCAGCGTATGAAATGGGGTACGTGTACATAGTGGATTTTAGGGCCTTAGCCTTTTCCGTAAACGTATATGTAGCGTATGAAGTGGGGTATGGGTACATAGTGGATTTTAGAGCCTTAACGTTTTCCGTAAACGTATCTCTGTAGAGTACGAAGTGAGGTACATGTACATAGTGAATTTTAGAGCCTTAACGTTTTAAACGTATCTGTAGAGTACAAAGTGGGGTACATGTTCATAGTGGATTTTAGAGCCTTAACTTTTTCCGTAAACGTATCTCTGTAGAGTACGAAGTGAGGTACATGTACATAGTGAATTTTAGAGCCTTAACGTTTTAAATGTATCTGTAGAGTACAAAGTGGGGTACATGTTCATAGTGGATTTTAGAGCCTTAACTTTTTCCATAAACGTATCCGTAGAGTACGAAGTGGGGTATGTAGTAGATTGTAGTGCCTTGCATCTGCCTTCGTGTAGCGTATACTGACATCCTGACAGGCATGTGATGTGTCTCTCTTGTCTGAGTATGATTCGGTGTGAAAGTGTGTGGCCAAGGTTCAATAGTGAAGGAGGGGTTCGGCACGTTCATCCAGTCACTGCCCTATCCTCATAGTCGATACTACGTTTTGCTTCAATCCCCAAACACCAATGCCTCCATTACACAGTAGACTGTTTGTAGTGTGAATGTGGGATGTGTGTATACCTCTGGAGATATCGCGTGTCTTCAGAAACATTGTACATCAATGTTTGATACAGTCCTGCTGTTGACAACATACACCACCGCCTGAGCTACTTGTTCGAGTGTGTATGACAGCGTGTTTGCCCTACCATGCATTCAGGATGTATAGCCGCGTGTACCCTTACCTGGTGTAGTAGTAAAGAAGGAAGGCGAATGCCTGAACCAACCAACCTAGTACCCACATACCTTTGACACCCCACAGTAGCTTCACCAGAACCGTGCGCACCCGCTGCAGGCGGACGACCTTTTCCGCGACACAGTGTTGCAGCAGCCACTTTAATTGTCTGTACACACGCACCCCCCCCCAAAAGAAACAGAGGACAAAAAAAAATGACAGGGCAGGGTCAGCAGCGTTGGTGCAACAGTAAGGTGTGTACATCACGTATTTTAGGGTCTAGGGGTTTAGGGTTGGTTGTGTGTATTGCCTATCCATATCGGCCCCGTCAAGCGGTGAAAGCCTATGAGTCATATTCAACACCAGCAATCCAATTGCACAATAGACTACAAGTAACACACACACCCTGCCTCGGCTACACCCACGCCCATGTCCGCCTTCGCTGCCGCACACTGGGACCACTGGGTCTGGATAGCGTTGAGCTGAACGGCACATGGCTGTATGCAGTCTGAGTCACCGGAGATGAAGGTGTCACACGTGGATAGCACTGTCTGAAGCTCCTGGCGCATGACTTCGCCACACCTCTCCCGAGGCAATGGTGTCCACGTTGACGTTTGTTGTGGTCTGGAGGTAATGGAGTGTGATGTTGAGACACAAATATTTTCCGAGCAAAGTTGGAAAACGTTATCCAATAAAAGTCTTTTTCCCTTAAGTTCAAGGTATGTCCCACATACTGGTGCAAGTCGATACTAACCTTGTGCTGCCTGGTTTCACGTCTGACGGCTTGGCCGAGTTTTTGGTGTTTGAAAAATTGCCAGCGGGTTGTTGATAGCCTGTGTAATGAGTTCAATAAGCGTTAAGTCAAGCGTCTATTTCATCACCATTTGATTATCGCTTTAATAGTCAGCAGGTGATATTGTTCGACAAGTCTCACGTCAGTCTCTATTTCATCACCATTTGATTATCACTTTCAATACTCAGCAGGTGTTAGGCCAAGTATGGCAAGACTCGACTGCAACCATATCCTTCCCTTCCCATACCATACCATACCATACCACGCCAGGCCATGCCATACGTACCTGCAGCGCTGCAGATGCTCAAGTACCCCTCCATCACCGCCAGGGTACGGGCTGGAGATATGCTGTCTGCACAATGGGCGTAGCTGTCGTTGTACTTCGCATAGGCATCGCCACAAGTCTGGTCACACTGCTTGGTAGGGCAGGCGGTATCCAGTGCCAGTCTTGCTTGAAAGAGGTTGTTGGCATCCGCAGTCGTGCATGTGCCGTCCGGGTGTACCTCGAGTGGTCCTTCGAACCTGTAGGATTGGTGGGCGTGTTGTAGCGTGTGTTGTATTTCTAAAAATAGTCTTAATGGTTGTAGGATTGTTGGGCGTGTTGTAGCGTGATATGTATCTAGGAATAGTCTTACGGTTGTAGGATGGTTGGGCGTGTTGTATATCTAGGAATAGTCTTATGGTTGTAGGAGTGTTGGGCGTGTTGTAGCGTGTGTTATATATCAAGGAATAGTCTTATGGTTGTAGGATTGTTGGGCTTGTAGCGTGTTATATATCTGGAAATAATCTTATGGTTGTAGGATTGTTGGGCGTGTTGTAGCGTGTATTATATATCTAGGAGTAGTCTTATGGTGTGTCGAGTGGTTCTTCGAACCTGTAAGGTTGTTGGGCGTGTTGTAGCGTGTGTTATGAATTTAGGAATGATATGGTGTGTCGATTCTAAATATAGAATGATTGTATATACAAAATTAAACCCCGTCTTTTCCTATGGTACTGTTGGTGTGTGACGTGAGTGGTGGGTACCATATTGAATGCTGTGTAAGTCAGATGCTATATAAACTGTAGTATCTCTAGACGCTCAGCTATCTTTGGCGGTCTGTATGAACTGTAGAGCCTGTTTGTAGTTATAGAGGATCATGTTGAAATCTGGAGGTAGTCGTAAGGCAAAGGTGGGTAGTCAAAAGTCAAGGGCAGCATACTATAGTCACAAAGATCAGCTTCGCAGCCAGCGGTGGGCGTAAGTAGCGTCTTCACTAAAACTTCTTATCCACAAACAAGGCAATAACGAGAACCATATTCACACCCCAGACACTGACTAGAGCCCATATTCCCTCCTAAGACACGCACCAAGATCATGTTGAAATTGATAGTTGAAGTTGTACTCACCTCAATAACTCCGGATCTGTCGGTGTAGGTGTGTCTGTATCGATAGGCGCAGCCGACTCCACTGTCGCAGGGGGGCTCGTCGACACCTATGATGTCATGAGGTTACGTCATAATGGTATTAGTACGTGGATATGGGAGTGACATCGTTAGTTAATGTCTTGATGATGTCACACGCTGATATCAGAGTGAACAAAACTGAATAGCTATGAGACAAACAAAATAAGAACCGCTTGTTGGTCGTAGCCATGCGTCGTTTTGGTTCCCATGTGAGCAATAACATACTCCCTATACACATGTATACTTGTATGCGTACAATGAGGGCTACATGCGGTATACACGCTGATTGCCACTTACAGACCAAGCTCCAACAACCCATTCAACACACACACAACCCTCACCTCAGCCACGCTACCCGCAGCATTGGCAGTATCTTCGGGTGTCTCTGAAGCATCTGTATCTCCTGCACCCTCCCCATCGTCTTGTATCACCGCTGGGCTGAGGTTGGTGGGGGGGGGCACATACTGTTTCTCTGGGTCCAGATCTACAGGCGCGGTTAGTAGTCCCTCTAAATTGACTTCCGATAGGCCCTGCTGAATGGACTGTATCTTGGTGGCGCAGTCGGTGCACCTACCACGACCGCGGAGTTGGTCTCCGAAGGTGTGCGAGATGTCCTGCCACTGTGTGGGGTGTGGGGGTGGGCTATATTTAGAATCGAGTGCCATTTGGAATGTTTGCCATGTATCAGAGAGAAGGGTGCGCCACCTACCAGCTTGGTGTATAAACTCTAACGAGCAAACCATTCTGCATCGTAGTATACTCGCAGTGAGTGGTATGCATAACGCCGGGGGTGGTGTGCAGGGGGGTCTGCCACAGATGGACGTACCTGTTGGAAATTAGTATGTCCACGCAGTACCACGAAGTTGTCGCCCGATACACTGCAGTGTGAGCAGACCAGATGTAAAGGGCAGATCAGTAGATGATGCCAGATGTAAAGAGCAGGTCAGTAGATGATGCCGATATGTTTAGGTCTTGCTTTTATCAGCTTGTGCAACGTATGTTTATGTTGAACAGTCATGATCATCAGCGGATCAGGGGTTGCGCCAGAATCAAAAGTTGTATACGCTCATTATTATAGCAGGCCATTGGAAGAAATAAACGTGACGAATATGCCACTTTCTTCAACTGATTTACTACTACTGATGTAACCTTCACTTACTTGAGCTGAGTGGTGAAGATAATCGATGCCACCAGGATCACCCCAGATACGGCTGCAACCACTGCTCGGCGGATGCGAGTCGAGAGAACGCCGTTGGTGTAGTGTGAGGCGAAGAACTTACACAGTGCCTGTGGGGGTGGGTGAATTGTTGTGTGCATGGATGTTATATGTCTGTACGCGTCATACGTACGGCTATGCAGCCAACCTACACTGTGCCTGTGGGGGTTGGTTAACTGTTGTGTACATGGATATTATATGCCTGTTCGCGCTAACATGCGTACAAGGTTATTTTGTTTTGTGGTCATGATTAGATATACGTCCGTATGTGTCCACATACATACGGTTGTGCGTACATACGATATTTGCGAATATCACACATTGTACAAACTTTGTGCAGAGCATTGTCTCCCGTAAATTATCTGAGTATGTGTTGGTTGATGTAGAGTATGGATGTGTGTGCCTAGCACGCTGTCGTCCAAGTAGTAGCGCACACTAGAGACAAGGGTTGTTATAGTTATAGTACCTACTCATTAGATATAAAGCTATTGCTTGCATTATTCATCTGCATGGCGTCGATTTGCATTCCTCCAAGGGAGTACCACTCCCCGTGTTTTAAACTACTGGCTTCACTACGTGACCTCTGCGCAATTACACCATACATGCGCCTACCCACCTCGTGTATATCGTATTCACAGATGTGACGCACGGCTTTGTTCTGACAACGGCACCAGTCGGCCACAGTGCTCATGAAGCCTGGCCCGTTCTCGTACCGCCTCGCCCACTCCACTACCAGACATGGGTACAGGGTGACTACCAGCACGTAGTTGGTCATGACCAGTATAGCTGTGTCGGTAGATGTACATATGTGGGTGAATAGAGCACTCATGTACTATAGGCGCGTAAGCTAAGCGAACTGTCTGTTTGGCTTTGCACCCAATGAAATAATAAAGTTGAATACAATGGAGGTTCCGCAAGTACTGAATAACAGAAGCTCTGAATACTACAGGCGAATAGAAGTTCTAATGGGTACCGAACTGCGTGCGATAGAATCGGCCAAGCGACTACACACCCATGAAGATGCCAAAGGTGTCCACCACTTTGAGGGGCGAGACTAGAGTGGACAGCACTGAGGCAGCCGTTGTCATTGATGTCAGGAAGATAGCCTACGGTGTAAAAATAAAACAGTCTGTGCGTGTAAATAAACCCCCCGCAAGCCAGACACAGTGTGAAAGCGACCAAAGTACAATACTTGATAGTGTAACCCACAATAGTCAATAGGCGTGTGTGAAACTCGGCCATCTCGGCAGGCCAGACACGTTATGAAGGTATACTATGTACAATGCCCAATAGTATAGCCAGCAATAGTACAATCAACCTCTCCAGCTTGAATAATCCTAGTTAAACTGTGTGTGTAAACCTTCACCTCGGCCATCTCGGTACAATGTCCGATATATTTGTGCGGAACACGTACGTGCGGCATTATATACTGAGTGGTATGGGCATACCTTGGCTGACTTGCGGTAGCTGCGCTGCAGTCTGTCCATGAGCTCTGTGTCACTCATCTCATACAGCTGCACGGCCTCTCCTTTATTTGTAACGGCTACTTCCACAGCTACAGTTCAAGAGAATGGATCAGCACATGTAGACATGAACAACGAAGCAAGTTGCAATGGTGCTTTACCGTCTTCACCACAAAAAGGACTGTAACTAAGGACTCAATAGACACTCAATGGACAACTAATCCTCTCAGAACAAAACTATAACTAAAGACTCGATAAGCAACTATCCTCTCACGTAGTGTGCTGTCCATAAAGCCAGCCTTCTCAGCGTGTAACACGCATGACTGGGCCAGTGTTGCACTATGCCGAGCTGTGCTGTTCCGCACGCATCTCCCAGTGTGTGGGTCGGCCCTGTGACCGTATCAGTACAGCCCAACAACAACACCAACAACAACACCTCCAAACAATAACCACAAGCAATAAAGCGTGCCACCTACCAGCCTCCGGTGCGGTCGGTGGGTGTTTCACCTCTGGCTCTAACGATAGAATCTCTCCTGTCTCAGACACCCCATTGCCCGAACAGCCAGACACACTGCGGCTATCTGACCTACTGCTCTCCGAGGCCAGCGCCAACACTATCGGATGCTGCGGCTCGGCTTCGATCTCTATCTGTGTTTCGGTACCCGTGTCTAGCCCTAGCGAGGCTATGGGGTGTATCTCGGGTGCGTCGGGATTGATCGCACCAGCTGTAACAGTGCGTAACTGTACACAGGATGGAGTACCTGCGTCTCCGAGACGCGTCTGTACTTTTTCTGTGCTGCCGACTGTGACTACAGGAGATGCAGCGATAGGGAGAGTGCGTGTGTCTCCACCAGAGGCAAATGGGGTCGATTGCTTGGCCTGTTTGAAGAAGTTAGTAAACACGAATATGTCGTCCACTGCGATTCCTGTTGCGTGTGATGCGTGGTGATATAGTCAGTATTAGTGATTCGTACGGGAGCTTCTTCGTTTGAAAGTGTCATGTATGTAGTCAATACGTACTTCTAATTCATGCTTCTATACTGGCAACTCGAGCAAGCCATCTGGCTCGCAATTCCAAATCACTCGATGCAACTGGTACATACTGTATGCGGTGTGCGAATGTGTAAGCCACTTACCGAGCGACACGAATATGGCCACAAGATTGATGGCGTCAAAGTAGTCGATCTGGAATACGACGCTGTAGACAAACACGGCTATGGGTACACTGATGGCGATGACCATGAGTCCGCACAAGGCCAGGTAGAGCGAGTTGAGAAACACCCACATGCACCCGAATAGCACCAGCAAGCTTATCGCCAGCAAGATGTAGTCGTGTGTCAGAGCCTGTGCGGGTAGTGTGTTGTTGGTAACATAGGAGGCGAATGATTGATCAGTGTTGTGCTGCCCCTTTTTGTGATAGCTAGTACATTGTACGAATGGGAAGATTCCTGCAGTACAGTAGTAAGTCATGTGTTGGGATATATGCAGGTTCATATGTAGAATGAGGTGCATTGTATGACGAATGATATTTCAACGGCAGAACAGAGGGAAATCTGTGCAAATTCCAGTGAACATATAGACCCACGTTGGGTGTATGACCGATGATTTGTGACACGTACAGCCACACCCACACCAGCCTGAATAAGAATTAGTCCTTTTTCGAACAGACGTCTTGCCGTTTCCGCGGAGAATCATCGTATTATCAGTTGAGGATGGGGATAGGACAATCTAAACACATTCGACCAGCATGCATGAGTCAGACATACATCCTCTAGATCCTGGTCCAGTAGTTTGTCGTTTCCGCAGACAATCATTATATCATCATTTGAGAACGAGCGCAGTTCTTCCTGGGCAGCATACATAGCATGCTTGATATTGTCCATGGAATCGCCCGCATTGCCGAATTGGAAACTCGAGCGCAAAATGCGAGACTTGGTTGGTGTAGATTGTATTGTGGCTTCGTAGTAGAAGGGCACCTCATCCGTGTAGGCGAGCAGTATCCTGAATACAGTCAATCGCACGGTAGCAAGCGAGACATACGATGAGTACAGTCGAATGGTTCGATCGAAGTCTACGTAATAAACCGCTGATAGGTTGCTGAACGAAGGGATTGAGGTGTATGTAAACGAAGGTGTGAAAATGATGTCGTACGGAGTGTACCACATACCTGTTCGTTGCTAAGGCAATGTTTGGTACGATAGCACCGGCCATATCATATAGCAGGTTGCCGCCAGAGCTATAACTGGGGAAGTAGGCTACCAAGAGAGTTTAATATCGTTGAGTAGCTACTAGACATGTATGCTTGTATTATGTGGCTTGTGTACCCCGCTACGGCTTTGGTATCTTCCAGTACTTCATAGCTGACTTTCTTGGCTTTTCACAAAGTATTGATATGCAGTTCCGCATTCACGGTACACCAAAGTAGTATGTAGATCCACATTTACATTACAGCTTAAATATACGCAGCTTGTACCTGGTATGATGCTGTTAACAGACTTGCACTGTCCGGCACTATTCCGACTGCAGTGCTTTTCGTATGTGGACGATCTTTGCAGAGCTAGCTCGGCATCTCGAATTCTTCTCAGTGCATTGGACTCCAGAACACCTCTGCTATCGCCGTTGGTTGATCGATAGATTACAATCAGCCGCTGTGTTTTGAAACCGGTTTGAGGTGCGAGTTAAGCGTCGACTTCGATAGTTGTGATATCACGTTAATCGGCCAATACGCCGAGACGCTACGATAAGACATACTTGTACGTACTAGTAGCATAACCAAAACAAAAGGCGAAGTGCAAACTAAACATTTGTCTCTATACAAGGCTTTCACACTGAAAACTTACAACTTACTTGAATTTTGGTCGGAGTCATTTTCAAAAACGCGCTGCGTCTGTGTACCAAACTGTTTCTGAATGGAATATAAGGCACAGATGCATAAGTGAGGCTGGATGTGGACGACGGCAACCATGTGCAATACCAAATCAATTGGTTGATAAAACAAAAGTATTACCACAACTACCTTGGTACTATGGAATGACACGCAGAGTAATACGCCAAACATGAAACAATTACATGAGACGATATTGGTACAGATGATTACACTGGTGCAAGTAAGTATGAACGTACAAGTGGCCAAACTTTGAGTTGAAGCATCACCTTCAAGTGTGCATACATACGCTTCGGTAGGTCGAGTGCCATCGAAACCGGGATAAGCGTTGTAAAATGCCGTTTGGCGGTCATTCGCATAGTTTGACGGATGACCACTGACTCTCAAGGCCTCGGAATCATCGGAATAGAACTCAACAGTTGGCCATAATATGAGCGCGGTCACGGAGAATACGATCTGTTTCAATCAGAAATACAACGGGAGCAAATCACATGACTGTGTAGTTTGTTGCAAAGTAAATTCAACAACAAACACTTGCGTTGAAAATGTTATCGACGATAAAACAGTGCCAACTTACCGTGGTTGTAAACCAAATCAGCAACATCTTTCTAGTGTGCATAACAGTCAAATACATCAGCCATGTTAATGGTCCTGTGCGGTTCTTTGAGTCTTTGATTTCCTGTGTCGCTTTCTGACTATTAGATGTCTGCTGTGCAGTTGCACAAACGGTGTCTGTCGCTTCGATATCTATGATATTCTTATCCGTCCAAGCTTGCGAAGTCTGCAAAATTCAACAATATGTATCATGACACGTTGAATTTTAGTATCGTTGGTTGGGAATGCTCAAATATGTATTTCTGTATATTATACAATAATAATACGGCCTTTGCATAATCAACTATACCTTGTTACACGTCCATTTAACTTTTTCGTCCTAGTGAAATTTAGTGAAATTAAGGCAGCAAACTAAATATTTTATACATGAAAGATACAGAATACTTTTAATGTCAATTTCGAGCACCTGATCGGTATAATATGCCATTACAACACGCCATTTGTATACACAACTATAGTTTCTCATGATTCTTCTTAGTTCCTTCGACTTTGCAATACTACAGTAGTAAAATTTAAGGTGCATGAAAGTATCAGATCTTTGAAAAAGCATGGTCAAAAAAGTATTCCTGATCTGTATTTTTAATCACAACAAGCCAGTTGAAACGCAGCTAAAACTTACTACGTGCCTTGCTGGGTTTTTCGTTTGTTGATTCTGCATTTTGAATATAAAGTGGTGGCGCTTCCTTCTGAACAGGTGTTGTAAATGTATCTGATGTCATCTTGACTAATAGCTTACGGGCTAAGTACTATGCATTTAGGTATTGAACAATATTTTATTTAGCTATTGTAGTTATCTTTGTGAAATGATAAGTTGGTTTTATAGAATTTACATAGCCACCCGACTTCGGAAAAATATGCATGTAAAAAAAAAGTATGTTCTTGTGCTGTATTTTTGAAAAAAATTGATTACGAGAGTTTTGCATTATTTTTTTATTGTGGTATGGTACTGTATGTATTTTTAAATAAATAGCGCCATGATGATTGTTGTTGACTTCAAAAAAATACCAGCTGCAGGTGACTGGTGAGTGCCCAATCGCCGTCTGCAATTATGCATCCTGTGAAGTGAAGGAACGAATACGTGGACCTCTAGTTGAGACCTATAATAGTCTGGAATTTCACCGCGCATATTATAAAAAAATATTCTGTGACTTTGAGTTTGAGAGTTTATGTATACATGTTTTTTTTTAAAATAAATATTGGTTGGTTTTTTTATTCAATCAAAAACAAAACAAAGACAGATACAAAAGAAAGAACAGATTTTTCCAAGAGTAAATTCCTCTAAAAGAAATGATGGAATTCTGAATTCAATCGACGAACTGTCAATCTGACTTCGAAAAAAATAGTAGTATGTATCATACATAAGTCGAGTATTTATTTTATATAAAAAAGCATGATGTATTCTGAATTATTTTGTTTAAAAACGAAAAATACTTGTAAAAACAGTGTATTGAAAAAAGAACCGTGTTTTTTTTTAAATGTATCTATGTATTTACATGTTTTAATACTATTTACTATTTCCATAGCCTTCTGAACATTGAACATTCCTTTATATTTATGTACACAAGTACAACTGTACTGTAGTATTTATATATTAGAAGGTTATTATTGTATACAAATATAAAAAAGGTCATGGTTTGTACTTTGCTTCGAAACCAGTGGCAACGACGTTTGTAAATACTACATTACGGTTTTATGCCACAGTGTTGTTTCCATACTCCTTGTTCGAGGCGGGCAGCTCTATACAGAATATGCTACACAATATAATCGCTGATCTAATTACAATTACACTTAGTGTGTGTGTATATGTACATCACGATGCGAAGACGCTGATGGGTACTATATTTCAAGACGTCAACACTTAAGCTACACGTACAGATATCGTATATCTTATCTTTATTACGCTTGTGAAACCTCACCAATTCCTATCACAAGAGCTGATGTATTTTCTGTGCTGCGCAAGGTACATCACGATGCGAAGACGCTGATGGGTACTATATTTCAAGACGTCAACACTTAAGCTACACGTACAGATATCGTATGTCTTATCTTTATTACGCTTGTGAAACCTCACCAATTCCTATCACAAGAGCTGATGTATTATCTGTGCTGCCCTTGCGCACCGCCTCATTCACCAGAGCCTTCGCCACACTCTGGATAAGTATGCGTCTTAGTGTGGCAGGGCGTTCGACGCGCCTCTCTCTCTGATGGTTGGGTATCCAATTGTGTACAAACAGATGACTTAATTGTATTAATGGATTTGGGTATTCATTTGTACACAGAGAACGACAAAGTACCCAGTGATTGGGCGGCTGGCGGCGTTAATCAAAGTGATGCATTCGAGAGTATATACAGATTGGGGTGCACTACACAATGATAATGGCATACCAATTCTACATCTGAGAAGTCCAGTTCTTGCCGATCCAAAATTCCCTTTGCCACAGTAAGGGACTCTTCACTCCGCATGTAAGTCCCTGCACAAACAGTAACCATAGGAATGTAGATGTATAGATGTGTTAGAAAAAGTCACACAACACAAGGTAAATGGATAGTTGTTAGCATGCCAGTTAGACCATCTACCATGCGGGCAATGTAATAGGTTTAAACGGAGGAACGACAATATGACTAATGGAACGAATACGGATGCGAATACGTATGTAAATAGAGTACACAACAGACAGAAACGAGGGTTCACCCCAATAATGTTATTGGTTAGTGCTAAAGTCTCTTGTTAGGAGCGATAATTAGTATACAATACAATCAACTATTCTATAATACCGATACAAAACAACCGCATTCTTTGGGGAGAAGCCTGCACACCGCTTACCGGCAAACTTGACAGCATCTGGCCGATTTAAATCGCCCCAGAGCCCATCACATCCCATAATCACAAGCTTCTCCTTTCCGCTATATTGATGAAGTGAGGTACAATACACAATGAGTGAGTACTATCCATACCATGACAACCTAATCACACGCGCTCACCTATTGCCATAGAAGACGTACCCATTTACTATTGAAGGTTCACTACGCTCGGTATACTAATGTACTAAGCAATACACAGCTGTTGTCGCTCTCTATATATTTCTTGCTTCATCACCCGCACACTATGCAGCAATCATACGTCAAGGACGCCGCCACAATTTCCGGAACGCAAGTCAGTCCCAGACGCTTGAAAGCACCGTCGCCCTATAGATAAGTGTAACAGTGAGTTATAATTTAGAATAGTCGCGCCTGTTGTAGAGATAGAGGCAGGGGTTGTTCGGTACGAACAGTAACAAAGTCTTTCAACGAGGCCACATCTGTGGAACAGTAATGCACACAATTACCTTTGTGAAACACAGAGCGGGATATATGACATGAGTGGTTACATCTTATGCGAAGATATGCGCAGCACACCCAGTAGTATCACATGTATTTTGTATATGGAGTTGCTTAGCACTGTAATTGACCGAACGCGCTTAAAATTGTGCAATGCTACTTCATTCAGAATGGTGTTCCTCACTTGGTATACACAGACAGTGCATATACTCGGTTTACCACAGGCTTGCACACGTGAAGAGCTGGCATACAGCGATACTCACTGTATTTAACAATATCGATGAATGTGCACATACTATCGATCTCGACACCCCCAGTATGCCATTGATCCGTCCGTTTGTAACACCCTCCCGCCTTCTGTATCCGCATACGCTCTGTGTGCACCATGGGGTTGTGGTCCTTCGTAACCAACAATGCCTTGTAATCCCTGCTTTCGGTCTCCACTGTACCTGTATCGCATTTATAAAGATAAAATCTGTACATATGTATAAATGTGTATATATATATATATATATATATATATATATATATATATATATATGTAAATGTATATATAATGTATATATATATATATATGTGTATGTGTATGTGTATATATGCATGCTTCGACACAAACCTTAGTCTTTAGCTATCACAGCAATATACATGTGTTTCTAGCTATCAATTGAAAATCATTAATATTTCGGCTATCGCCGAACTGTATTGACGTATTCCTGAATCTGTAGCTCAACAGAAAAATAAAACGTCACATACCGATATCTTTTGCGAGTACGGCTCCACTATCTCCTAAATTGGCCACGAGCATGTAGTCATCGTACAGAATCACTACAACAGCGGTAGTACCATCCTTCCAACCTTGGGCAGCAGCCAGCCTGTATAGTACGATGCAGAATAGTTGGGAAAAAGACCGATATCGCTTTGTTTTGCCTAAATAGACGTGTATTAGTTCTTGCACGTACACGTATTCAACCTATGTACAGGCATGTCCTCGAGATGAAGCTCTCGTACCGAAAATAACAGCTATAGTACACTGCATCAACCGGCTACTGAATTCTTTAATCGACACACAACAGTCAAGTCTAACAACGCGCCCAGGCCGCGCACTTCATACTTTAAAAAGTCCGTGTCTGTGGTCTTGAATGCGTCGGTAATGCATTTCCGCTGCTCCTTGGGCCCTATCTCAGCAATCAACCCGGACTCCTTCATTTCCAAGTAGCCAGCCACGTTGTTCAGGTAGTGGATATGCAGGTGCTTCTGTGGAGGGTGTTACATGAGACAGGCAATTTTAGCTGTCTGTATGATGACCGATGGGCCTGCAGTCTCACCTCACAAACACGATTGAAGCACATACTTCACTGTACACAACGTACTCACAAACGCACAAGCGACCTACCGCGGCATACTTGGCAGCTCTATCGCCTGCATGCCCATCGTACACTCCGTAGAACGCTAACCTGGGAGCTTCCAAGGGCCTTACTTTGCCTGAAAGAGTTCGAAAAAGAGAGGAATATAAAGCAATTAATATGCCACCACGAATGCAGGAAGTACAGAATACAACACGATGACAAGGTGATGGCTATAAATACAATGAGTTATGGATAGCAGTGATCACTCGCAAATAGCCCGTACGACTACGCGGGGCAAGAATAGGCCTCGTTTGGGGGCAAGTATAGGCCTCGTTTGGGGGCAAGTGTATGCCTCGTTTGGTGCATACCCCACACTGCGCGCGACCATGTGCTGGTTCATCACTGCGTGCAAGACAGGAATTGTGCAACATCCCAGATACAATTTTCCGGTTTTACCAAACACGGGATGTAATGAGTACACGCCGTAGAGAGGTGCTAAAGGAACATTGTAAGCATATACGTAAGTATGCTGCCGGCCGTAGAATCGGCTCCTGCTTTATACATCCCTTACTAAATACACACCGTTGAGAGATGCAAAATATATATTGGAATTGTATACGTACGTATGCTGCCGGCCGTAGAAGGGGCTCCTACTTTATACATCTCTTTCGATACGAGGCGTATGGATCATTCGAAACAGCACTCAAATCCAAAGATCCGCAATAGTGACAGTATGCGGCACTACTTCTATTGTAACTGTGTGACATTCGTGCAAAGTGATAATTTCACACGGTGTATGGTATACGAAACAACAGCAGCAATGGGAAGTGCTAATTGTCGACTCGAGGCATGCGCGTCTGAATGAGAACTCTCCGTGTTGAAACCACTTCCTGGAACTTGGCTATGACCAAGCACCATATGCAGTCTAGTGACGAGTTGTAACCATGAATGTTACTAAATTAAGTCGACAAAAATCGTTCATACGACAGAAACCATTCATGAACGTGAACGCGCTACCGTATGCAGTCTATAAATAATCCACGTTGCCATTCACACACATCAACACTTGTCGTGTTCAGTCTATGAATCTCCATCGAAACCATTCACAGACATCAACACTTGTCGTATTCGGTCGATAAATCAGGCACAGAAACCATTCACAGACGTATATACCTACCGTATTCAGCCCATAAATCATTCATGATAGTGTGCGCATCCTGCATCGTGTCTCTCTCACCCCTTCGCTCCGCTGCAAATCCATAGGTTTCACTAGACCATCGAAGAAGTAGCAGAGAGGCATTGTTAGTCTAATGTTAGTCCTCTCCCTATGCGAAAGGGAAGGGTGCCTAATATCAAAGTCCGTACCATCTACAGTAGACAGTAGAATAAAAAGAACAACCATCTACAGTAAACACAACAGAATAAAAATACCAAATTGTATAGGCACGTACAAGAAAGGGACAGGTCATAGCTATCTCAAGCGATGGCCAATGCAAGATACATAAACACAGTGAGTACGTGAGTTGAATGAATGGTATACCATCACCGCTCTGCTGAAGTGTGTGCAGTATATATATAGTACCATGGAAGTCTGATTGTCCGTGTTATACGCTATGGTGATGATATGCGTGACGCGTGCCTGTTTGAAGCTATCTCCTCACATACATGTGCAGATAAGCTGAGACACCCAGAATATGCCCTCATACACACATACACCTGCATATAAATGATACGCAATCACAAGCCATGGACACTGCTTCTAATAGCACATACACATTCACTATAGTATTTATACGTGAGGGTACGGCTACAGCTAACTATATACGAAATACAGTACGTTGTGCTATCTCTGGTGGGGTTGTGAATACATACTATTTGAATGGCCGACAGCCGACAATCCTCTCCAGTCCGAAGTGAGACATTCTCTCTCTCCTGGGACGCTTATTATCCAACGCACTCTCAGAGGTTGCTGGTTCTATTGACCTCTTTCTATCGTCTATCGCCTTGGCTATTTCCTCACTATTGCCATTGCCAGTCTTGTCGCGTGGATGTGCATCGCTGAGTGTATTGTGTGTAGATGCACGCCAGGAAGCGTGCGTATGCACATCTCTATACTTACGATTGGTAGTAGTTGCCTTTGGCACAGCCGTATGGTCGCCCAGTTCGTTTGCACTTTCGTGTGACGCCTCAGTCATTCTATCCGTTCGTTTTCCTGTCGCTTATTAGGCGGTGTACATAGTATTGCATGTTCATGTGTTCATATCCCCTTGCGAGTCCGTACATTCACGCTGTGTGTGTGCGTATGTGTGTGATCACGATGTCTGATGTATGTATGAAATATGCTAAACCCTGGGTTGTGCGCAACTGATACCAGTGAGTCGGAATGCGGATAGGGTCTGTTTGTATGTATTTTATATTGAAGAAAAAAAGAATAAACAATACTTGGATCATAACAATAACCTGCTGAAGCAAGAAGCATGCACCGCCACTAGTTACAGTAGTTGGCATCTGCAGTTACGGACTAGACTGCTTGTTCAAACGATGTGATAAGAAAGCGCCTATTACATACACACCCCAGCTGCATTATAGCTGTCTACCAAACACAATCTCGCAAAAATATTAATATATGCAAATACAACTATGAGCTCAGTGTGAACACATAGCATCACACCACATCTCTTCTCATCTCTTCTCGTCTCTCACATAGCATCACACCACACCACATCACAACCACACTACAACACAGCGATGTCTTTTGTCGAGGTAGATGGTATGAAACACGACCATGTTGGCAGAGACGCAATCGTTGAGCCCAGCACGGTCGATGAACTGCTACAGCCGCTGGGGGTTTGGTCCGTCTGGCACGCAAGCATATACATCGCATGTCTGTTGCAGGCTATCGCTGGAGCTATGCGGGTGATGCTGGCTGTATACACACACGTGGCAATTGATGTACAGTGTACTCTGCCCTTGTAAGTCATATGTGTGTATGTGTGTGTGTGTGCGTGTGGCTGTACGCGAGTAGATGCGTGGCAAGTCCCAAGCAGTCTCTTGTCGGGGCTATGTATGTACATGAGACTGTGTACACACAAGTTTCGATATTGTCGGTGTATTCTACCTTTGTAGATGATTAGGTTGTCTGTGGATGCATGTGTGCGTAGGCAGCTATTGGCGTATGCGGTAATTGGCATAGTAAATCCAATGCGTTGTGTTACTGGGACTATATGTGTATCACTACCAATAGACGCATACGTGTCGATTGATCCTTGTACTCTACCCTGGTAAATGCTGAAGTTGTCTGTGGTGCCTGTGTACGTATGCGAGTATATACGTAGTAAAACTAATACAGTCTCTCGTTAGAGTTGAATGTGTTCTTCTGTCCGTGTACACACATGCGACGACTGATATGCCGTTTACTCTACCCGTGCAAATTGTGTTTGGAGGCGGGGGCATACGTTGTGGTAGTAGTGTGTATATTCCTTAATTGCTGCTTCATTTAGGGAGCATGGACGTAACTTGATACAAGAATACGCTTATAGTATATGAGTGTGTACGCATCTCAGTCCAGGCTGCTTGGGATTGCAAATGGTGTGTTCGAATCTGTGACGATCTACGCACCGAATCAAGGACGTTCCTCTACCTATAAATATTGGTATAAATAGACAATGCCCCATACATCTATATTGAAATGACCATGAATATCACCAAACATATTTCGAACAATATAGACAAAATATGTACACGGATAGCTCTTTCGCGTGTTTGAATGTATATTTGTGCATACGCATCCTTGGATACATCCATATTACCGAACACAGCCTTGTAATTGATAAACGTCCACTGTTTTCAGAGCACAAAAAATTCTAAAAAAATTTCTCTGTGCGTATATGTGTATGTATATGTGTGTAATATAGTATATATATATATATATATATATATATATATATATATATATATAAAATATATACATAAACATATATATATATATATATATATATATATATATATATATATATATATATATATCAAGCGCGCGTATCTTTGAAAATCAAGTATATATATATATATATATATATATATATATATATATATATATATATATATATATATATATATATATATATATATATATATATATATATATATATCATACCATGAATTATCATGTATTGCCAATTTATACGGTCAATATAAAACGTACACAGGTAAATTAAGTATACACATGCGTGTGTTTTTGACCGTATATAGTTTTTACCTAGAATGACCTCACATCACTAGTGCACCATACGTCCGATATTCCAAACACGCAACCACACACATATACACATCAAAACTGAACGTCACCATTGACAACATAGATCATCCATACACATACCTATCTATAGATCCGATGCGCTGTTGAAAGACCAACAAGAAAGGGGTGGTCAGATCACGAGTATAGCTCTGCAGTGGGCACTCGTGTGTGACGATGCTTGGTTGCTAGGCCTAGCTGGATCTGTGTTTTTCATTGGGTGGTTCGCCGGTGCCGGTGTTTTTGGCTGGATGAGCGACAGGTGTGGTGTTCAGCATTTTTAGCGATTGTGCTAATGGTGCTACGTGATGGTTGACACGTGTGTGTAAATACATCACAGACTTTATTTTCGGGTACGCTACTGATGCTATGTATTGTTACACAGTAGATCTTGCCTTATATATATATATATATATTTAAGTTAAGTAGTTCTGGCCTGTGGCATGGTTTACTGCTCCCACTCGTTAGTTTTGTATTTATTTTCTTTGCTTTATACAATCAGTAGTGTAGATAACTCGGTGCATGTTAAAGGTATGCCGGAAGTAGGATCGCTTGAGTCTCATACTGTTTTTTCTTCCAAACTTGTAGCTGTCCTGTGCAGCAGTTCTATATCTCATATTTTCCTTTCATTCTCGGTGTCTGTCAAACTATTTCTTTTACAGATACGGTCGACGGAAAAGCATGTGGACGGCCACCTTCATCATGTTCTGTGGGACTGTGGGGTCGGCAGTAGCCCCCGTTTTCTGGGTGTACATAGCCTTCAGCACAATGTCTGGGTTTGGTATGTTCCCGGTCTTCCGTTCCTTCTCTCTCTCTCCATCTTTCCTGATCATTGCCTGTTACTTTTGCTTCATTTGGTTTCTCTGGCCGCCTACAGTATGTCCTGAATCGCTGGGGAGTCGACATCGTCAGTAGTAACTAATTTTAGGACGTGCGTATGTTTAGCTCATTGATTGTAGTCGTATGTCTCTCTGTGGCTTTTATGCTGCTATCTGTCGGGTTGTTGTGCCTTGTGTACTGTTGGCGTTTGCTTTTGGGCTGAGCGCGATGTGTGCGTGTCAGTGTTGGTGTAAAAGGTTATGCACACTACGCGTATAAACCACGGGAAGGTTTACTTGTGAGACTCTACACCCCTATTCCGATTGTCATTATGATTTACGAAGCCGTTATTTTCGTTCAAATCCAGAAAATATACAAAGTCTCAAGATTCTTTCTGAGTGTTTACTATTGAAGATAGCACATACGTTGCGCGTGGTCTCTGCAGTGTTGAATTGTGTCTGTCTGCGACCCTACAGAGCCATGTACACTTCAGTCACCAGCTTGAATAATCGCAGATCACTATGGTTTGATTTTAGAGACTTTGGAAGTGGGTCGAGAAAGTTACATTCAACACACTGAGCCACACATCGCAACGTGTCGGGACAACTGAAACAACGTGTCTGCCATACTGTCGTATACATAAATCGCCCTATACATCACTATGTGTACAGGTATACATGTGCATGTATATATATATATATATATATATATATATATATATATATATATATATATATATATATATATATATATTCAAGTAAATCTGTATACATGTATATGCACAGGCTTTTAAGGTTTGCCTTTTGTTGCCAGCGATTACCAGCACTCGCCCAGTCTTAGATAGGTACCGTACTATGTGGCTCTACAATGAACTGGTATCTCCTACTGTCAGACATATGGTGCAGCTGGCATTACATCCTGATCTGTGTATGCGTTTACGTTCTCAACTTGGCTGTCTCACTATTTGCACTTCGGATGTATCTTTACACAGGCGCGGGGGGAACGCTGATGTTGTCGTATGTGCTGACCGTGGAATGGGTTACCTCGGACCATCGGGCCTTAGTCGGTGTCATTGTGTCGGTAGGTTCATGCAACGATGCTTGATCAGACGAGTGTGCATGTATCTGGATGTTGTTGCTGATGTACTAGCAGATTATCAATGTATAGTTAATAGTACTATGTGGGAGAATTATTTTGCCCGATGTGCCAATGAACACATGGGCGCTTTCGCAGTACTTAGCAAGAGCTCTTATTAGGGAAGAGCCAGCCCACTGGCCGTCGGTGATTGCTTATATTGATTACCTATGCGCATATACATACAATATAATGTATATTTGTTAATGTAACAGCCCATGTGAATGTCAACTTTGCTGCTTCAGCGAGCACGGTACCAGCATACTCATAAACTTGAAGCTATATTTTCTTTTTCAGATATGTGTTTTATCATAAACCTATTCCATGGCATCTTCTAAACCTACCAAGCACAGTATAGTATGTTTTGATTTTTTCACCGTAAACTCAACCGCGACCTCACCCTTGGTATCTCGTATGCAGATATTCTTCCCAATCGGGTCGCTTCTTCTGGTTCCCTTGGCCTTTCTGGTACAGTCGTGGCGACCACTGACGCTGGCTGTGGCGTTATTCTGTGTAGTATGTCTACCCTTCTATGGCTGGATGCCCGAATCGCCCCATTGGTATATTGTCATTCATGATTTACATATGTTTTCTGTCCGATCCTATATACGTATAAAGGTGTGACCAAGATATTGACAAAGTAAACATGCCAGCGATTAGTGACTTGTACTTCTACGAATTGCTTTGAATAGTCTTTACTTACGGTTACTATCCGCTTGCTCGCATCCAAATACCATTGCTACGAGACAGGCTGGTGTCTCAGGGCAGGGAGGAGGAAGCTTTGCTGACCATCCGAACGGCATACAAGGTAATGTACACCATGCCAATTGCTCGGATATGGAATATATATATATATATATATATATATATATATATATATATATATATATATATATATATATATATATATATATATATATATATATATATATATATATATATATATATATATATATATATATATATATATATATATATATATATATATATATATATATATATATATATGTATATGTATGTATGTATGTATATGTATATGTATATGTGTATGTATATGTGTATGTATTTTTATCTTATTATGTATATGCATATGTATATGATTATATATTATGCTTGGCGAGCCACTCGCGGTCTGTTTGGATATGCTCTTGCGCTCCTTCACGATGCGATTGGCCGCATTTGCTGTCATTTGTTCTGAAATTTTCTTAGCCCCTCTTTTTGTTCTGCTTATGTCTAGTATCGAAACTCTTAATGCTACATCTTGTATGTGAGTGCACTGTAGTATATTTATTCACATCGATACACAGCAAGTCTATATGTACTACATAAATGTATCCAGTGGTATTGCTACAACAATATCGGGCTTAGGTCTCTTGAACCTGTGTCCTATTTTCTAGGTGCAAGCACCTTCTAACAGGCTACACCACATACGTAGTCCACGTAGCATGCTGATCAATCTCTGGCCTATACACAGCGAACCAAGTTCGCGTCGTTCAGACCACCTCGGTCTGCCTGCGTGGTTCATTTCTATATATCGGCTCAGCAGTCGATGCCCACTGTGTTCAGGTAGTTGTATCGTGGGAGGGGTCAGCTACTGTTTATAACGCACACTTGACTATCGCGTGAAATCCCCGCAATGACTGTAGATCAACGGCCAGATATTGCACGAAGATAACTACCTGGGGAAGGCCGACGAGCTAGAGGCCCGTGCAAAGGACACCGATGAGGACATGGACTATGAAGGTACCAAACTATTGCACAGACGCCGATCAAGGATATAAACCTTTTGTGCAGGTTATCGTGTTCTCTGTGTATGGTGGATGAGGCTGATATATCCGCACATGCGCACGTGCCCTCTGCACTCGCCCCCTGCACACGCACTCCGTACCAACGCACCTACGCGAATACACCGCTAAACAACTAACTACACACGCCTTCCTTCCTTCCTTGTGCCCGTATCTGCACGCATATACTTACAATCCCGCTCACCTCTACCTGGCACAGATAACCTCAAAGATGGAGACGATGGTTTAGGGTCGGAGGAAGACATTGAAGAACCGCAAGTGCAGCAGACAGAGTCGGGCACCTGGACCCTGTTAACCCACCCAGCCATCCGCGTGCGTGCGTGGGCCGTGTGTCTGCTGTGGCTTACGTCCAGCTTTGTGTACTACGGGCTGACCATGAGCTCTTCGACCTTTGGGTATGTACTATGCCACTCGGTGCTATAGTCTGTCTACGAATATTAGAGTTTCAATTCA
>LUCW03001034.1:0-5000 GCA_001586965.3 Sphaeroforma sirkka | reverse complement strand
TGGTCCAGCGATACCTATGATACTATGGCACACAGTAGATACGGAGAGAAAGTGAATGCAAATGGTATGCATATAAAAAATGAACTGTATGTAAAAGGGCAGTTAAATAGTCCAGCTAAACCTACTATGGCACAAACTTGATAGAGCGAGAAAATGAATGCAAAAAGCATACATATATGAAAATGAGTTGTAGGTAAATGGATAGTTATACTATGGCACAAACTAGATAGAGCGAGAAAATAAATGCAAAAAGTATACATATATGATAATGAGCAGTAGGTAAATGGACAATTAACTGGTCCAGCTATACTTATGGTACTATCACACAATGTAGATACGGAGAGAACGTGAATGTAAATGGTATACATATATGAAAATCCACTAGTTGGCTTTTAATTTCTGGATTTCCATCGACAACAAACTGCCGAAGAGAAGTGTTTGCTTGCGAAGTTAGTACCCATTTGCCAGTCCGCCAGCTCCTCTGTTGAAACTATCGAAAGCAAATCGAATACACTTCGTATTCTGTGTATTATTATTTGTGCGGGATGCTGTGGATACCTACTTGCCTCAAATAGACAAAAATAGAGAATGTTCTATTATTAGCCCAACAGGAGAGTAGGCTTTAGTGGACAACTGAGTGTTAGGTTCACAAATGCACACTATACCAGTTGGTGTACCACCGCCTTTACTCGCGCCGCACACGACATGAGACTATAGTACTACCATACACAGGCAATGGCCCCTGTCCAAGCTTTCAACGTTCTACGGCCAACGTTCTACGGCCGTTTATAATAAATGGCCCCTGTCCAAGCTTTTAACGTTCTACGGCCGTTTATAATACGCAGATTCGTCATCATACTAAATTGTTCATGTACGTACTCTACTAAGAACTTCACGGAGGCACTTCTATTTTTTCAAGTGCTTCTCCTTTTTCCTCTTCTTCGATGTTCTGCGATCTGTATCCGCGAAACTCAGCGCCTGCGACAAAGCGGGTATGAAGTTGTAAAGATAGAAAGATAGTTGGAAGGAATGGTCCAAATAAACGGTACGTGGAGCATGCAAGCAATATCTACCTTACATGAAAAACGCCACCGAGATACTCTTGTTGTCGTACAAATTGGATCTCAGGACCAAAGCAATACTTGATCCGCGCCAATTCTGGCCATAGGTAACAGGATGGTAGCAGGTGTGAATCGACAAGGTCGTGGCCACACACGCACGCACAAGGCATATCACAGCGAGGCATATACAAACCCAATCAACCCCCGCATGTGTGTGCACCCATATACGCCTGGTGATCCCATAAGCTACAGTGTACTGAGCCTCGTCCTCCAGCACGCACCTCAATATTCAAACTGTTGATGAAGGGTAGGAGGATTGCCGCAAACGTCCCCAATGCGTCTGCCTGACTCCGGCTCAGCGAAACAGACGTGACGGTCGATGTCTTGGAAGTGGACCAGGTATTGAAAAAGGTGCCCAATACCGAATGCAGTAGTTTGCGTATCATCTCCGCCTCGCGCATCTTCACCGTATCCTTCGCACCTCTGGATTGCGTTGCCTCTAGAAGCTGGCTGTACGTCTGTGTTGTGTGGGCAAACGTATTGGTGGTTGATCAGTCAGTAGCGGCACGATATACAGTTCCGTCTGTAGTAGTTTCAAACGTATTGGTGATTGATCAGTCAGTAGCGGCAAGATATACAGTTCCGTCTGTAGTGGTTTATCTGTACGGCGACTAAACAAGAGCTCATCTCCGCAGACCCATGATCCTGAGCAAACGGAAAGGACGACCCCTGAACACGATCGCAGGAAATGTGGGCTTTTACTTGCGGATGGCACCATGCTGCATGCTCTGTATGCGGTATGCTTTGATCTGCACTGAGCTGATAGTGACCTACTGTACCTATGTTTCCGCCGAGAGAAACCGTCTGGAATGAGTGTAAAATTAATTTTCCGGGTGCGGAACGGTCCGATATATAGAAATATAACCAGAATAGCACGCATGTCCTGAATGCAAAAGAGAAAAATCCCCATTAGCACGACTCATTGATTGTATTCAACTAAGACTTACTTTGAGATTCGGAAGGAGATGTGCGGCAATTGACTCGTTCCCCAGGGCCGCAAGACCCAGTATCGCTCCAAAGTTGGACCCAAAGGTCTTGTCCGTTTCCAGTAAGCCTTTTACGTACAGCTGTAGTGATAGTAGAAGTGTTCACTAAACAGTTCGCTCTACAACCAAATGTACGGGACTGACTATCTGTGTATACAGTCTTAAAAGCGCTTTCAACCCCATTTCAACGGTTTGGTGTTTGGCAGGATCAACTAACTCGTAGAGCGGGTATCCGATCTCTGTACCCAGAGAGGGATAGAGAATGAATCCTCTCGGGGATCACTAATGATATACTCAGATATGTACCAGCCCCCCCGCCCCCGGGAATAACCGTACTGTAGCATGATCATTAATTGACAAACTGCGCCCAATATAGACCCTTGCCACTCCACCGCACAGTTGTGCAAAACGTTCAATCCGTTTGGCAACACAGTCGGACACCCATACCTTAGTCACGCGTGACTTGAGCGAGGTTTTCGTATCCTCCCACCTGTCACACATCAGTGGTATCAGCAGAGCCGTCAGTCCCCGCAACTGCCAGTCATTCGCCACCACGCCATCCTCCGCCGGGGGTGCGTATACATGCGCCTGTAGAGGTACCGAACTGTTGTGTGCACGCTTTCCTCCGGTTGGCAGAGACCGCTTGAGCACACAGGACATCGCTCGCGGCAGGAGTGTGGCGATGTACGGCTGAACGGCCACGTGCTTGTTCTTCATCAGTCCCAGCAGAAGCCGCACGGCCGCGGTAAGGCTCTTGAGATTTTTGGCGTGCTCTTCGAACTGGCAGGTTAAAAGTGGTATACGCCATATAGAGAGCTGATTTTAAGTTCGGTACAGAGTTTTTCTGATAGGTTTTATCGATGGCAAGCTGGAAGATACGTGAGGAAGCAAAATAAATAGAAGGGTCTCGTCATGTTTGGAGATTGCGATAGCGTGATCAGAGCACACTGCTCTTCATCAGGCGATGGTACACGCACACTTTACGCTTCCACAGAACAGAACCAGGTGATAGCCCATATATACTGCGATGTGGGTGATTCGTATGCTCACACATGAAAAGTATGCACACGCTTGACAACCCTTCACGCCGATATAATCAGTGAAAGTACAACACGCAGGTAGCGTGATATAATGACACGCCGCTTGCCACAACCCGGCCATAATTAAACATTCAAAGCCTCTATCTAGTATAAGTACGCTATTTGCGTACCAGATCCATGACAAAGTCGATGAAGAATGGGACCAGAGGCTCTATGATGCGATCACTGCTCAAGCAATCCAAGGCTGTTCGCACTCGCTGGGGGTCGCCATCTGTGGTGGGGATTATTGAAGTTACGATGATCAATCAATCCATTCCCAGCAAACATACAGGGTTGAATAGTAGAGATATTTATACAGCTGTGAATGAACTATGGTCTGAAATTTGTCGCAGAAGCCTAATACGCTTTAGAGTTTATGTACATACGTACATTCTCATAAACATTCGCGTGTATTTACCTAACAGAGACTTCTTGATATCCTCCAGATATGCCAATTGCACGGGTTCCAGGTCAACACGGGGCGCATGGCTAGGATTGACCGTTTCAATTGAGACGACAGCTGGGGCTGGAACGAACACAAAAACAAGAAACGGGTTAATGTATTGACGCAGCAGGAGGAGTTCGTTGAGAACTAGTACCGAACTGAAGCTGTGTTAAATTTAGACGTAGAAACCGGCTTCGACTGCGACTAAATCATGAAAAGATCAGCACAATCCCACTTGTTACGGAATTGAGCACGTTTTTGCTTTGCCTTTGGCGCATTGTATTACGAATCAAGTATTTGCCTCAATGAATGTTCATTTGCGCGTGTGTGTATATAGGGTCTATAAGTATGTGATATACATACACATACACACATATATATATATATATATATATATATATATATATATATATATATATATATATATATATATATATGTGTGTGTGTGTGTGTGTGCATGATGATATTGATTATATATATATATATATATATATATATATATATATATGTATAGGTATATATATATATATGTGTGTGATGTGATGAATATATATATATACATATATATATAGTATTTGTATATATATGTATATGTGCATATGTATGTATATATATATATAATATATATATATATATATTATATATATATATATATATATATATATATATATATATATATATACATATATATACATATATATATATATAATATATATATATATGTGTGATACGTGTGATGTGTGTGTGCGTGTGTGATGATGTATATGTATATATATATATATATATATATATATATATATATATATATATATATATATATATATATATATATATATATATATATATAAGAATGTAAATATATACTGCACTTGATCTACAATGCCAGCAGGCAGAAACTGCCCGCACTTTAAACTTGCCGACAGAGGGCTTTCAGTCTCACGGAAACAGTAACTCTGATTTTATGCGCAAATGATTGAAGCTCCCAACACTGAAAATAGTACATCCTGGTGATTGGCTTAGACAAAACGATAACTTACACGCATATGTATATACATATAAAATAAAATCGTACTACTTAAGTATAATATTCAAGTGAGGGATACATACCGTTTTCCCTGCTGTACCGCAGATGATTTTCCCTCAATTGCAAGCCAGTGGACATCATAGGTGACATCTTTAGGAACCCTTGCGACTAGAGCTAGGCGGCCCAGTTTAATTAACGGGATGGGCGTATTCTCGTAGAAGAACAAGTTTTCGAATTTCCTATCACACGAAACGCTTTCTGGGCCTTGGGAAAATTGTGTCCCAAAAGAGGCTACAGAGGACAAGGTATGTGTGATGTGATTGGAACGGGATGCTTGCAAGATGG
>LUCW03001033.1:25000-27500 GCA_001586965.3 Sphaeroforma sirkka | reverse complement strand
AAATCCCGTACTCCATCGATCACCACTTCACCGCATGTGATATCCATTATATTGGATTGTACCAATATAACGACAGCAACCGTAATTACATGGAGACATACCTACTTCTATACACATACTCAACAGTCACAAAGTCAATCTATCTTAATATACATCAATACTATATATATATATATATATATATATATATATATATATATATATATATATATATATATATATATATATATACATACATACATACATACATACATACATATACATACATACATACATACATACATACATACATACATAAAAAAATGTACATACATACATACATACATACATACATACATACATACATACATACACATTACTGCATGCATACATACGGTTCATGCATGCGTACATACATACATTACATACATACGTACGTACGTGCACGTACATACATAGATACATATTGAATTTTATACATGCGTACATACGTACATATTACCATGCATGCATGCATACATACATATACATACATACATACATACACGTATTGCATGCGTACGTACGTACATTACATGCATGCACATTACATACATACATACATTGCGTACATTACACATACATACATACATACATACATTGCCATGCATGCATACATTGCATACATTGCATACATACATACATTACATACATACATACATACATACATACATACATACATACATACATACATACATACATACATACACATACATACATACATACATACATACATACATACATACATACATGCATACATACATACATACATACATACATACATGCATGCATGCATGCATGCATGCATATATATATATACGTGCAATCCATCTCATACCGCGTTCTTCTTCCTATTCATCTCCTCTTCATCTCGTGTGACATCCAACACATCAGGCAGTACTAGGTTTAAGGCTTCGCACCAGTGGTGGTTTAGGTCTGGGCGCACGCGAATGGTGGAGGAGTCTTTGGTATCCAATGGCAACGCAAGGTCACTGTTAGCTGCAATCGTAGTACTCACATCACCCATGTCCGTCATGTATGACACATCCAGCGGAACCTGATAGGTTGCAGAAGTTGTTAGGTATTTGAAGAACATGTTTGTTTAGTAATACAAAATGTGGATTTGTTAAGGTTGGTAGATACATTAGGAATATGTTCATATAATGATACAGAATGCGAGTCTCTTGGGGAGAGGATAGAACATCCTGGCACTCTGAATGGCTTCGGCTGTGGTGCCTCATAAGGTTTTTGGGTTTTGCCATGTACGTCACCTCAAATTGAATATGATTGGTTGTAGCAAAACTCACATGATTATCGCTTGACTAAAACCTTTAATCCTAAACCCTAAACCCTACACCTTAAATCCTATACGCCGAACCCTAAACCCTAAACCCAAAGCTTAACCATAAGCTCTACGCCCCAACTCCTCCCAATAGTTCGGCAAATCTCATAATTATTGTGAATTAGAGGATGGTTTAGAATAGATAGTGAGCTCTGGAAATCTGATTGGCCACGATTTTGGAGGTGGTATCGCCCTTATCCGTCTCGTATAACTCATTGAAAAGTCTCCGATTGGTTGTAACAACCATACAAAATTGGGATTGTAGAGTTCAAATCCAAATCCGAATCCAAATATATCGATTTCAGAATATGGAAAACTGTACCGACCCCATTATGGTGTTCACTTTGTCTCTATTCACCATAAAAGAACATCACGAGCAAGGTCTCAATGGTTGTTACCATCAAAATTTATCCGAATTGTACCAGCAGCAGCTGACTGGTTAGAGCAATAGAGACTGTTTGATAGATTCATCCCAAAAGATTGGAATGAATTAACCACAACTTTCAGTTGAAAAACCAAAATCTGTGATGCAATTTACGCTCATCCAACAATGGCTACGAAAACAAATGTGTGCCGACTAGCATACACACGAACATAGAACAGTGTATGTACTTGTAGTAGCTAAAGCTAAACACACATATATATGATATATGAATATATATATATATATATATATATATATATATATATATATATATATATATATATATATATATATATATATATCAGTTATATATATATATATATATATATATATATATATATATATATATATATATATATGTGATGTTGTGTGTGATGTGTGTGTGTGTGCGTATGTACGTATAATATATATATAACCATATATATATAATTATTATATGTATATGTGCATATATATATATATATGGTTGATAAATATATTGTTGTAGTATTATTATATATATTATTAGCAATATATAATATGTGTATATTATAATATGTACATATGTTATATATTATTATATATGTGTATATGTTATTAATGTATATGTAATATATATAATATTAATAACTATATATTATTACATATTATTATTATTATTATTACATTATTATATGCACGTATCATGGCATTATTGTTATACACAATATATATGTATTGGCTATTGATATATGCGT
>LUCW03001033.1:5000-15000 GCA_001586965.3 Sphaeroforma sirkka | reverse complement strand
GTAGTTTTATCCTTTTTCTCATCTGTTGTTTAACATATTTACATAAAAACCTGACTATGTATGAATTAGTGCGGATTTATACAATTCGTTAGAGCTATTCTGTTTTACATCCATTGTTTGATATATATGGTTCATAACTTAATCATATACGAACTAGTGCGCATGATTGCAACATGCTAGTGTTGCTCAGTGTCACATCCTATACTCGGCATATTTAGTTACCAACATAACTATGTACAAATTAGTGCCAAATTATGTACAAATTAGTGCGGATTAATACGCCTATTTACATACCCTGGTAGCAGAGCTGTCCACCGGAGTCAGATAGACCAAGAATGCATTAATGAAGTCGATGTTGAGATAAAATCGTGGTTTTTGGAGCACCATTTCCAAATTGTGCATAGCAGACCGTTTAACTAGCCGCAACGAGAAGAAGTTTTGGAACACCACCTGAAAATATGGTAGAAACGATTATGGATAGGATTAGTCTGGGGGTTTGGATTTGAAGCGTCTTTACATATATACACATCTATACATACAGGTATAAATACATACACGTATATAAAAATACACTTCCATACGAAATAAATACATACATACATACATACATACATATATATATATAAAAAAATACATATATAAATACGTATATGTGCTATATACATACATGCATACATACATATATACATACATACATGCATACATACATACATACATACATACGTACGTACGTGCACGTACGTGCGTACGTACATACATACATACATACATTACTTACTACATACACATACATACATACATGCATTACATTACATACATATACATTACATATATACACATACACATACATTACACATGCATGCATTCTTACATACATACGTACGTACATACATACATACATACATTGACATTTACGTACATGCATTATATGTACATACATATATATATACATATATATTATATACATATTGTATAGTTTATTTATATATATATATATTATATATATATATATATATATATAATATATACATCCATAAACATGTATATATATATGTGTGTGTGTGTGTGTGTGTCTCTCTCTGTGTGTGTGTGTGTGTGTGTGTGTGTGTGATGTGTGTTCGTGTATGTATGTGTGTATATTTATATATATATATTAATCTATATATATATATATATATATATATATATATGAAAAAATATGTATATATATATATGTGTGTGTGTGTGTGTATGTATATATATATATATATATATATATATATATATATATATATATATATATATATATAATATATGTAAAAGCCCTAAAACTGGTTGTATGTGTGTGTACATACACCCCCCAACACGCCACCCCTTTTCAAAGTCGTATACCGGTGGTTTGGTAGTTCGTCCGGAGTTGTTGGCAGGTGTTCGCTTGAGCGCATCTTCAAACGCACTCGCACTTGTGTATGTATGTATGCATGTATGTATGTATATATGTTTTGTATATATATATATATATATATATATATATATATATCTAAAAGCCTTAGAGACTGGTGGTGTGTATATGTGTACATACACCCCAACACACCACCCCACCCCTTTCCTAAGTCGCATACCGGTGACTTGGTAGTTCGTCCTGAGTCGTTGGCAGGTGTTCGCTTGAGCGCATCCTCAAACGCACTAGCACTAGCACCTCCCAACGACGTCGCTATACTCGTACGGCTACTGTCTCCAGGCGTGTCCCATGTATTCATACGTGCGTGTGTGTTGGTGCTGCTACTACCACCCGTGTTTGTGTGGAAGGCGTGATGTGCATTCTCCCGGGTGTTGTTGGTAGTGTTAGTGCTGGCTTTACTGCTTTGAGCGGGGTTCGGTGAGCCGTCGGTGGCGGGTGAGGGATCGTGGCAGAAGACATCCAAATAAGCCTCTCCTGCACGCACAGCCCGTTTGTCTGTGTACAACAGAATGAGTGAGTGAGTGTGTGTGCGTATTGGGGGGGGGGGGGGGGCGTATGTTTTTGTGTGCGCGAGAGTAAGTGAGCGAGCGAGTGTGTGTGTGTGTGCGTTTGGGGGGGGGGGGGGTATATGTTTTTTTTTGTGCGCGCGAGAGTAAGTGAGCGAGTGAGTGTGTGTGTGTGTGTGGGCGTATGTGTATGTGTGTGCAACATATACAATGTGTGTACAGGTCTATATAAGTATAGGGAATAGCAGTATATGAATTCAAACATGCCTATAGTTATCAGACCAAACAGATAAAACATATGTATATTGAGTACATGAATATCAATCATGACGTGATAACTATAGACCACTCGGACAATGCGTATGCATATAAATACATACAACTACAGAATACTCAGATAATACATATGTATATTGAGTGCATGAATATCAATCACGCCTTTATAACAATAGACCACTCGGACAATGCGTATGCATATAAATACATACAACTACAGATCACTCAGATAATACATATGTATATTGAGTACATGATTATTAATCACTCCTTGATAACTATAGACCACTCGGACAATGCGTATGCATATAAATACATACAACTACAGATTACTCAGATAATATATATGTATATTGAGTACATGAATATCAATCACGCCTTGATAACTATAGACCACTCGGACATTGCGTATGCGTATAAGTATATGAATACCAACCATGCGTTGGTAAAAACAGGCCGTTCAGATAATACATATGTATATAAGTACATGAAAATCAACCATTCCTGAGGCAAGGGGTGCCCTGAACCCTTATAACTCTAAATAAATAGAATAACTCGATCATAAACCATTGCATACACACACATGTATGGCTTTCCCATTTATGTGTATCTCTACATGAGATGGTGTGGGATGTGTAAGTCTCACTCGAACACCTGTAAGCTTGAGTGTTTTGAGTTCGACACTCAGAAAGGCGTTGCCATCGGATGTGTACTGCGAGTGTACTACCAAACTCTGACCGATGATTTTGCAGAAGTCATGGCCTCTCTCTCGTAGGTATTCATTCTCACGTTGATAGTAGAACACTGCCTCAATGGCCTGGATGTTGAAGTCAATCTGAGGGTGCATGCACAGGACACTAAAATGTTGAGTTTATGTTTACGTATATATATATATATATATATATATATATATATATATATATATATATATATATATATATATATATATATACATGTGTGTGTGTGTGTGTGATGTGAGAGAGAGAGTGTGTGTGTGTGTATGTATGCATGTATGTATGTGTATGTATGTATTATGTATGTATATTATATATGTATATATATATATATATATATATATATATATATATATATATATATATATATATATATATGATATATATATTATATATATATATTATATAATTGTATATATATATATATTATAGCATACTAATACATATGGTGTGCACGCATATTACATGTACGCATGTAATGTATGCATGGCATATGCATGCATTATATAATATCAATAATAATATGCAACTTCAATAATACATTATTGTATTAATATTATTACATAATGTGTGACATGCATGTACGTGACGTGCATTATGTGTGTTGATGTATTGGCAATATTATATTATTATAATATATAATTATAATAATAATATATTAATAATATATACAATGGCTGTATGATGATGTTGCATGCATGTGATGATGTGATGATGTGATGTACGTGTGTACATACTACATATGTACATATCATTATATATCATATATAATATTAATATTGTATATATATTATTAATAATAGCATTATAATATATATATATATATTATATAATAATATAATAATATATATATATATTATATATAATTATAATATGTATTATATTATATGTATATGTACATGCATTACATGTACATACATACATACATGTACATATTACATATATATATATATAATATATATATATATATATATATATATATATATATATACATATATACATGCATACATATATACATACATACATACATACATACATACATACATACATACATACATACATACATATATAGTTATATATATATATATTGTCTATGTCACATGATTCCCTCTATCACATCTCAACAGTTTGACGCTTCAATATTCGGCATACATGTATACCTGCGTAGTATGTATCAGATACACATGGTACACCAAAACACATACCGCAGTAGCTTGATGCTACACTCAACGGTATGTCTAACTTCCAACACACGTCAACAGCTCAATGCTCCACTAATCGGTATATATAATTGTTCACATACCTCCACAGCTTGATAGCTCATGCCCAGCTGTCTGTCTGGATCCATATTCATAAACGAACTGCGAGACCCCGTGCCTATCCCGTCACCAATACTATTCGATTTTAAAAATGAAATGGAAATTAGTTGGACACTAATTAGGTTTTAATGTGAGAATTGATATCCTTGTTCATTCCCGTCACAAACACTAATCGATTTATCTCAATTCAATCCCGTCACAAAAACTAATCAATTTATCTCAATTCAATCCCGTCACAAACACTAATCCTTTTATCTCAATTCAATCCCGTCACAAACACTTTATCGATTTATCTCAATTCAATCCCGTCACAAACACTAATCCTTTTATCTCAATTCAATCCCGTCACAAACACTTTATCGATTTATCTCAATTCAATCCCGTCACAAGGATGTTATATATATATAAATATATATATATATATATATATATACTTGATATATACATGATATACATATGCACATATACATGTACCTGTTATTCCTGCTCCTGGACCCTTCGAATGACATGACACTCATGCGGCGTCCGCCTAATGACCGCACCGTGCGGAGTGGCGTGGGTGACTCTGGTGCTTCGTACATGACTAGGTCAGTCTCTGGTAAACACAGCAGTAGCTCAGTGATCACACTCGATATAACCTGTATATGATGTGTTAATCGTTGCGAGTTTAAAGGTGATAATACGTACAGATATATAGCGTGTGCGTTTGTATAGCAACGTTGAAATAAAAAACGGGATGAATGAATAAACGAATGCAACGTTTATAAATGGGACGCAATGGTGCCTCGTGCAAGACTAGGTCACTCTCTGGTACACACAGAAATGGCGAATTGCAAACACTCGCTACAACGTGTATTTGTATATGAAGAGTTGTGCGTGTATATACGGATCGTATATGGTTTTGAAGAAAATACCTGTGTGCATACATAATACATACATGAAAGGAAAAAGTGTGGATAGGTATCCTAACACTACAAAGACAATGGTTGTTTTATATATACCAATAGATATATATTTGCATCCTAATACCAACAAATACACATATATTTATACAAATGAACTTTTACGGAATTTTCATGTACGTGTAAATATATATTAACACATATATATATATATATATGTGTGTGTGTGTGTGTGTGTGTGTGTGTGCGTGTGTGTGTGTGTGTATATGCGTGTATATGTGTATATATAGATTTATATATATATATATATATATTGCATATGTGCGTGTGTGTGCGTGCGTGTGCGTGTGTGTGTGTGTGCGCGGTGTGTGTGTGTGTGTGTGTGCGTGCGTGCGCGATATTATGATGATGTGATGATGTATGTATGCGTGTATTATATATATATATATAAATATATATATATATATATAATATTGTGCGTGTGTGTGTGTGTGTGTGTGTGTGTGTGTATGTATAATATGTATTATATATATATATATATAAAATATATCTATATAATATAATCTATATATATATATATATATATATATATGCATATGTATTAATGTATGTATATTTTTTGTATATATATATATATATATATATATATATATATATATATATATATATATATATATATATATATGTATGTATATATATATATGTGTATATATGTGTATGTGTGTGTGTGTGTGTGTGTGTGTGTGTTGCGTTTATATTTATATATATATATATATATATGTATGTATATATATATATATATATATGTATATATATATATATATATATATATATATATATAATATATAGTCGGATTAAATCACCTTGACATCTCGGTCGGCTATGTCTGCATTGATGCGATCCACCACACAGCTGATGCGTGTGATTGTGGTTGGTCCTTCTGTCATTTCTTGTTCGTCTCTTTCCGGCGACGAAGCCCTGCGCTTCGCGCCACTTCTCTGGTTGTCATAGCTACCAGCCCCATTGTTGCTATCCCCCACATTCTCTGCATTCTGACTGGCTGCGGCGCCGGCCTTGCCGCCATTCCCTGTCATTTCATTGGCTAGCACGGGCTCGTTCACCTCCACTCGGGCGAAGGCATGGTACTCACACGTGTCTATGAGTGTCCGTTGTTCCACAAAGACTAAGCGTGCGTTGTGGTGATAGCTTATCTGGCGCTCGTCAGCTTCTTTGAGATTGAGTACCCGAGCAAACCGCGCTGAGACCGATGATACGTCTGCAGTTGATGTGTATACACATACAAAGGGGCGTGTGTATGAATAGAATATACCTACTACTCTGCGTTGTGTAGTGTAGGTAAATGTAATCGTGTGTATGAATAGGATATACCTACTACTCTGCGTTGTGTGGTGTAGGTAAATGTAATGGTGTGCACTGCATATTCAGGTGCATTGTGGTGATGGTGATCGTCAGTACTCTAGCGAGGTTAAGCGTGCGTAAGAATAGCACGTATCTGCTCTACTTGATTCTCATATAACATGCATGTTATTTATAGAATGTTATTTATAGAATGTTATTTATAGACAATATCTGCTCTACGAGACTGTCATATAATAAACATTATATTTATGAATTTTTTTTTCACAGAATTTTATTTATAGAATGTTATTTATAGAGAATATCTGCTTCACGTGACTTGTCATATAATAGGCATGTTATTTATAGAAAAAAATTCATAGAATGTTATTTATAGAATTCTATTTATAGAACATATCTGCTCTACTTGATTGTCACATAATAGGCATGTTATTTATAGAATATTTCTGATAGAATGTTACATCGAGAAATTTTTTCATAGAATGTTATTTATAGAATTATATTAATAGAACATATCTGCTCTACTTGATTGTCATAAAATAGGCATGTGTATGCATAGAACATCACTCGCACAGTTCATAGTGTATCGTGCGCAATACTCGTCTTAGTTGAGTCTTTCTCCGGTGGTTCTTGCCAAGTGTGTGTTGTGATGTGCTATATCGCACTATAATGTCGCATACATCTTGAGAACATATACTCACAGCAAAAAAATATATTCATATATACATCTAAATTGAGCTGTATACACATATATATGGCAACATATATGCTAGGTATACATGTTATATACACACATACAATGTTATATATATGACAAGTAAAACTAGCTATTTATAAGCATATACGGCTTTGTATATGATGAGGTTATATAGTTATATACACATATAAGGCTACTATATATGATAGGTATTATCAAATATTTATAGACATATAATGTTATATATATGATAGGTATAATCAAATATTTATAGACATATGTTTCTATATGATAGGTATGCACAGTACTATATACACATATACGACAATATATATGACAAGTAAATAGTTATATATATATACATCTACGGCAATATATATGACAAGTATGTAGTTATATATATACACATATACGGCAATATAGATAACAAGTATATAGCTATATATATATATATACGGCAATGTATCTGACAAGTACATACAGTTATATATACACATATACGGCTATATATATGACAGGTATATATCTGCTTCTCCATACATTCGTCTATAGACCCGCATACCCAGCTTGACCCTATTCATGGATGTTACGGTGCTGCGCTTATCCCGCGAGTACAGCAACTGTCCTCCTTTATTGGACCGTTTTGTCCTGATTCGCAAATGCCCCAAATTCGTGACCAAATAGGTGTTGTTGTGTTCCTTGCCACAGTAGATCAGACACAAGGGAAGGTCTCCTTCTATGTTGATTGATCCGATGACGCTCACCAGCGGCCTAGGGGGTGGCGCCATTTCCTCGGCCTTTGTGTGTACAAGCGCATATGTGTATATGTGTGAGTGTATAAGCGTATATGTACATATATGTGTGTGTGTATACTTATATGCACATATATATATATATATATATATATATATGTGTGTGTGTGTGTGTGTGTGTGTGTGTGTGTGTGTGTGTGTGTGTGTGTGTGTGTTTGTGCAACATACGTGTACACATATGTGTGTATATGTGTGTATAAAAATTATATGTATATATATGTGTGTATATATATATATAACGCATATGTGCATAAAACGTGTCCGTGGATATATGATTAGATACAGACGTGCACAGGTACGCAGCGCAAGGTTGGTATATGTTGCTCCCTGTATATATGTGTATATAAACATATACGCATATATATAAGCGCATATATATGAGAGTGTGTATATAAACGTATATGTATTTTAGCGTATTTGCATATATTTGTGTGTATTAACGTATATGTATATAAGCGTATATGTATACATATACGTATGTAGATGCGTGCAAGGGTATACCACAAACAAGTAGGCACACTGCATTCACACTGTATTCACACTTGTACCACACTAATTGCCAAATAATACCACACTGATTACTAACCAATCCAGTAATAATTGCACATTAGTTGACCCACTATATTCACAAGGATATCACACTGTTACCACGCTAATTGCTATCTAATACCACACTAATTACCAACGAATACAACACTAAATGCATACCAGTAGGCACACTATATTCACACTAATATCACACCAATATCACACTAATTGTCAACTAATACAAATACTAAATGCATACCAGTAGGCACACTATATTCGCACTAATATCACACCAATATCACACTAATTGTCAACTAATACGACTCGAAATGCACACCAGTAGGCACACTGTATTCACCCTAATATCACACCAATACCACACTAATTACCAACTACTACTACACTAATTGCACACTAAATGGCCCTACATACCGCCCCTCCATTTTGTATCAATGCCTTGGTTTTGCTATCGGCCAATTCGGCGCTGACGGGAATGAAATTGGAGCACCACAAAAGGAACGGATTCAAAAAGTTTTGGGATATCTAAACGGTCAAGAGAATTGGGAAGTAAATGATTCGGATCAAAAATATGAGTTTGCTTTTTAACCTCAAAAAAATGGGAATCCTTGTTACAAGCTTGTGGAGAATGGGGAAATGGACCAATTCGGATTGAACCCCGAATCCCAATTCGACACATGTGTAATATGCAATTCCTCCCACAGCCATTCATGCTGTGTTTGTGTGACATAGCTGACGTACTGTCTGAGCTCTGGAGATACCTACCTGGGATCTAAATCACATTACTTGCCTGGGATCTAAATCCCATGGCATTTATTTTACTTTGAGATATTTACTAAGATATTCGATAGATTAGTTTTTGCCCGGAAAGAATACATTATACTCAGAGACCCTGTAAGTATTCTGAGGTATTTGCCTGGGAAGAATACATTACACTCAGAGACTTTGTAAGTATACTGAGGTATTTGCCTGGGAAGAATACAATACACTCAGAGACTCTGTAAGTACGTTGAGGGGCCTAAGTTTTAACCCTGTACAACCGGCCACACAATGCCTTAGACACGAGGACAGTTGGTGCTTGGTATATATATACACACCTGTCGATAAAACAAATACGACAAATACGACAAATACGACAAATACGGTCTAGTTTTATACACTAACATATGAATGGAAGGATCCGTAGACATACTCGAAAGCATACATTGACATTTTAGAGTAGAGGTAATCTTTACTAAATACGCTTACTACTGAAATGTATTTACACTCCTGAATGTATATAACCGTTTTTTTTTGAACACATATATTCATATAAGCACGTATTGTATGGATTTATTGTGCTTATGAGTAAATATATATATATATATATATATATATATATATATGAACA